>CAJHZI010000742.1:0-152500 GCA_905160935.1 Enchytraeus crypticus | reverse complement strand
ATATTAATATGATACTATATTATATATATTATATATATAATAGATATTATATATATATATATATATATATATATATATATATATATATATATAAAGTGTATATACAGACTGCGTCAAAAAAACTTGATCCCCAACAGAAAAATTTCTATACCTTTGGTATCTGATGTCTCCTTATCATGTAAATTTTAGCGATAATACATGGTCCAATTCTACACATATGCTTAAAATTTCATGGAACTATATGCACCACAATTCGAGTTACAGATCTTTTTGCGCCATGCCCCCACCTCTTATAGGTTCTCTGAGCAGTTTGTCACTGAGTACTTCTGAATAGAGCCCTTCATTGTTCATTGTGTTGGTAGTAGCAATCCTGCTATCTGATGCGGCAGAAATCTCTAGTACTTGAGATATCTGATGTGTATTACGACGTGTTTCAGGCTCTCCTTCCTAAGAACAAATTATTTCCTCAACAGCAGCAATATTAGCAGGTATTCTGGCACTCTTGGGCCAGCCACTGCCCGACATTCTATCAGTTGCTCTCTACCCGCAATCTTCCTCTAGAAATACTCTTAATATTTGACAAGGACCATCCTTTATGAGGATAGGCTTGCTTTATTCCTTTTATTGATATTTCTCAGCTATTTTACTTCATATGTACATATGTCTTCACTGGCTGGAGCCAGTGGCGACGTCAGTAAGATATTCGACCGCGCATCAGTATGTGCGAGGTTCAAATCCAGGGCTCGCCCATCACTGACATCACTTTCGAGTTAGGAAACTGACGTTATCATTAGCTTTTTACATTTCACTGGTCAGCGTCGTATTTCATTGTACTGTATATTTCACAGCTGCTAAAAGTATTTGTACTGTGCATGACATTGTATACTCTGTGTTTTGTACACTGCTGTCAAATCTCTCTTGTATTTTATGCACACAACTGTCATATCTCTTGTATTATATGTTTCACAGCTGTTATTTCTCTCTTGTATTATTTGTACATTGCTGTCATTTCTCTCTTGTATTATATGTACACAGCTGTTATTTCTCAATTATATTATATGCACACAGCTTTTATTTCTCTCTTGTATTATATGTACACAGCTGTTATTTCTCTCTCGTAATATGTGCACACAGCTGTCATATCTCTCTTGTATTATATGCACACAGCTGTTATTTCTCTCTTGTATTATATGTACGCAGCCGTTATTTCTCTCTTGTATTATATGTACGCAGCCGTTATTTCTCTCTTGTATTATATGTACGCAGCTGTTATTTCTCTCTTGTATTATATGTTCACGGCTGTTATTTCTCTCTTGTATTATATGCACACAGCTGTTATTTCTCTCTTGTATTATAAGGTTCACAGCTGTTATTTCTCTCTTGTATTATATGTTTACAGCTGTTATATCTTGCTTGTATTATATGTACACAGCTGTTATTTCTCTCTTGTATTATATGTTCACAGCTGTTATTTCTCCATTCAGTCCATCGAGAGGTTCTCTGGGCAGAGACTCCGCTGTATCGGGGACTTCCGAGGACAAAGTCGATCCTAAAGTACCTCTAGAGCTGCAGAGGTTGGGATTTCTTCCTTATAGATCTATTTCTGTCACTGTGATAGTTTAGTGTAGTTTCAGAAAAGTTAAATTTAACTTCTAAATTTGAGCTATATTTGAATAAGTAATTTGTTTTTTCGAATGAATAATTTTAATGCATGAAAAAGGCTGATTGACTTTTTTCTATGACGCTGAATGGATTACAAGTGAGAAAGAATTGCATTTCATCACATGTAGTCAAACTGTTGACCTTTTAATAATAAACAGTGGATGCTATTAAAACCCTTTAGTGCAACAAACGGAATCTCTAATTTTTACTCAACCTTTTACTGCCTGTTCGTAAAATTACTGGTGTTTTGTCAATAAAGGCAGTTTATAGTTTCATTTCTTCAACCAATTTGCATACTTTTAGATCTAAACTTCTGCCGGAAAATTTCAATTTCATGAGATCTTGTAAAATCAACTGTAAATTATACTTGACATCATCAGCTCCTGCCTGTATGGCTAAGTCATTTCAAAGCTCTAATGTAATGAATGACATATGCACCAGCCGCTGGTCTCAGCCAGTCCTCCAACTCGTTAGATGTCCTCCAACTCGTTAGCCCACTGATACAGAGGCTGTGGTTTTTATAACGATGGGGATCCCTGGTGTGTGTTTTTGTGTGTAGTTGGTATCACGGAATAAGCCAGAGGTTTTTATAACTATAGGGATCCCTGGTGTGTGTTTTTATGTGTAGTTGGTACCACGGAGTGAACCAGAGGTTTTTATAACTAGAGGGATCCCTGGTGTGTGTTTTTGTGTGTAGTTGGTATCACGGAGTGATCAGCAGGCAGGATGCTGAGGCAATGCTCAGAGCTCAACCAGAGGGAAGTTTTCTTGTTCGCACCAGTGAGAGCAATCGTCTTGCCTTCTCTCTCTCTGTCAAGTATGTCTGCAAATCATTTATTTATTAGAACATTTTTGTATGAGAGTCTATTGGTTGTTGGTAAGATGTACGACGGTTTATCAGTAGGTGCAGGGTTCAAATCTAGTGCTGTCCCCGTTATTGACTTGCTATGAAGCAGGAAATTAACTTAACGTTAAGCTTGGCTTTAGTCTTTTAATATTTATGCTCTATTTAATAAGCTCATACATTGATAAGCTGATTGAGTGACTATTTGGACATACTGGTGATTCTTTATTTCTGGTTGATTTCACTATTCATTGTTCTTGTTTAGTGAAAGATTTTGCTAACTTCAAATTAAGTTATAGTAGACTTTTAGACGTTAAGAATTAATTATCAATTAATTAATGTTAAGTCTTATGGAAGTTGATAGAGATTAGACGGTGATTGATTACAGTTAACGAGTTAAATAAATGATTAATTCTCTTATTAATTGTAGTAAAAAGTTAAATTTACTGTTTGGTCATGGGTATTTGTAACGAATGATGCTGATTGATTGATTGTAGGAGTGTGAACGGTTTTATGCACATGAAGATAGTAAATGAAGGTTGCCGCTACATACTGGGTCAGTTTAGTCAGCCGTTCTACACGATACCTCAGATGATCCATCACTACGGCAAGCATAAGCTCCCGATAAAAGGCGCCGAACACATTTCGCTGGTGCACCCTATATCCAATGAACTGCTGTAGCTGCTGATGGTTGTGGATCTCTGGATTTTTCTCACGGTTATCTGGTTTTCTTGTCTACGCTTTGAGCAGTTTTGCCACTGCTGAGTGTGACCTCTGCTGCCATCTCTCTGATGATCTTTATTAGCTGCCTCAGATAAGGAGAGAGTGAACAGGAGCTACAGAGTGTCTCTCTGAATTTAGACATAAAGAGCAATAGAGTATCTGTGTGAATTTAGACTGAATGCAGTTTTTGCGTGCAAGCAAGCTTGACGATGCGTCTTTCGTTCACAGCAGGACATGGGTCTGATGCCATTCATTAAAGAGTATTGTGCTTTAACTCTGTGTTGAGAAGCCTCACTTCTAAAGTGACACTGCAAGCAATCAGTTGTTGATAGCTGAAGAGAAAATGATGAAGAGAAGTGCTATGTTTTAAAAGTAGCAAGATCTCTGTTCATATTGCTGCTGATTGTATGTGAATGAT
This sequence comes from Enchytraeus crypticus, assembly GCA_905160935.1. Lineage (NCBI taxonomy): Eukaryota > Metazoa > Annelida > Clitellata > Enchytraeida > Enchytraeidae > Enchytraeus > Enchytraeus crypticus. The sequence continues at coordinate 148,853 of CAJHZI010000742.1, read as the reverse complement.
ATATACACTGAGGTGTATCGCTGGTTATAATTATTAAGAAGCTGAGACAAAGTTGGTGCTGCTGTGTCTGCCAGTTTCTGCACAACAGTCTCCCCCTCCTTTCCTACCTCCCTTCCTCCCTCGATCCATATTTTAATACTTTCTCTATTTCTCTCTTCATTTTTTGGGTATTCAGTCAAATGTTTGATCTGAAGTACATATTTCTTCCCACAGTCTGCTCTCATGTTCTCTAATATGTGCTGCATTGACTATTGGGCTGATTCCATCACATAGTTTGTGCCTATTCTAAGTCTTGGTATAGCCTATGGTTTTTGAGAAAATGTGGCTGCTGAGCTGGTTTTTCATTGCCTTCAATGGTCTAGAAAATGTGACTATAATTATATATGTAGTATTAATTTAGGAAACACGACATTGAGTAGGGCGAATGCTGTGTATGAAAGAAGATTTAGTCCACTACAATTGTCTACTACTGATTTCCTTCATGTAAGAAGATGCCAGGTGGAGTCTTCTTTGTTTACATGTAATTCTACTGCTTCCATTAACGATACCTGTAATAAGGCGCTTTATATTTATGTCCGTTAATTAATAAGCGAACACTGCATTTGAGTTTTGATAGTATAGTGTTAGTGGATTTTAAGACGTTGTTGGCCTTACTTAGAGATGTAGTATTTGTTCTAGTGCAATGATTTAATGCTTACAAGTGCAATGTGTTCCTCTATTAGTTCTCTCACTCTCTGTATCATTTCATGCAATACTTTCTGTCGATTTTATGCGATATAACGTTAAATGTTCGTATGTAATGTAATGTTAAATGACAAATCATTTAATGTTAACTGACAAAGCATTACTATGATTGTTATTGCAGACTGCAGTATTATTATATTGCAGTACAATATGTATAGAACTGCAAAATGAATCGTACTATACTGATTGCTGGCAGTAGTCACTTGTTTGTTAAGAGCTTAGCTCCTCTGTCTAAACTCCTTCATCTGATTTGAGTAATAACATTAGCAGTAAAAAAATTTTAGACTCATAACTGCTGCAAGAAAGTCTTATCGTAATAATTCAATTACTGTAAGTCAGTTGTAATTATACTCGGACTGTTATTCTCTTATAACAATTGCAGACTGTAATTCAGAATTGACTTCCACTGTAGTCAAGGGTGAAACAGACTATAGTCAAAGAGTACAGCACTCAGTGAGTGATTAAGTGCGCAAATAATTATACTTGCGGCCTGTGCCCCAAATTTATTCCGCTTGATCTGCAGTTCATAGAAAATCAGAAGCCAAATTTAGCGTCTGTTTACGTGCTCAAGGAATTATCAGAGGTAGAACAAAATGATACAACTCAAATCCAGCCGTGCATGACTGGAACTGAGCTGTTAGAGAAGCTAGAGGTTAAAGTGTTAATCAGTTTTTAGTAGTTATAACATAGTTATAAGTAGTTTTATCATTTATAAGCTGTTTTAACTAGTTTCTTTCCAACTAGTATGACTAGCTACAACTGTTTAATAAATCCTTGTCAAATTATATTATTCCAATTGTGCAAGAGCGTGTCAAGAGAGAGAGAGAGAGAGAGAGAGAGAGAGAAAGAGAGAGGGACGGAGAGAAAGAGACGGAGAGAAAGAGAGACGGAGAGAGAGATGGAGTGAGAATGCAATATAAGGCATCAGTAGCATCTGAACGGCATTTTTTATTCTTTTGATTTTAGGCGTAAAATGCATAATGCTTTTGATGGGATTGGATGTTCTAGTCATGGTCGGTCTTGCCGTTCAGTCAATGGGGCTTTGTTATCAAGTAGTCTCTGATGTTAAGCTTACGTGCACTATCGTTACTTAGTCATGTGCACAAGTGATATGTACGTAAGGGCTATTGGATCCTAGCATTACTAATGTTCAAGTGTGGAAAACTTATGAATTAACACAACGATAGATGTCTCGTATAGTGCTGTCAAATCATGTTTCTTCTATATAACTAAATACTATAGAGTTTTAGAACTAATTTTAACGGCCGTTTCTGTATCTTAAAGGTACTGATAGAGTTGGTCAGACTGGAATTTAATTATTGCTACCATTATAGCTATGGCTGGAGCCAATGGCGATGTCGGTAAGATACTCGACTGCGGAGCAGTATGTGCAGGTTCAAATCCTGGGCTCGCCCGTCACTGACATCACTTTCGAGTGAGGACACTGACGTTAACATTAGCTTATGTAGTCTGGAATTATATTGCGTAATCTCTGTAGAGTAATCGTCGTTTATTATAGATATACAGGGATACAACCGGGAATAAATAGAGCCAGAGCTCCGTCAAAGCATAGAATTGACATTCTCTCTCCGTCTCTCTCTCTCTCTCTCTCTCTCTCTCTGTCTCTCTCTCTCCAGCGTTTTACCAAGTGGCAGGGCCAAAGTAGAATTTGCATTATGCTTTGCAAATATTCGTAGCTCTGGAGAAAATTTGTTTAATAAGGCTTATTTTTGAGCTTGTTTAAAATGTGAGCCTTAGTAGATAATTTTACAATATCATTATAAATCATGTATTAAAACCTTAACTGAACGTCTTTGATATTGTATTCGTTCTTTCTGAAAACGAAATACGATATCAGCTATCTGTTTTAGTTGATCTCTATCACTCTTCTAGAAATGTTTGTGCTTTTTCGTATATATAATAATCTAGCTGTATAATTACATTGCAGTTATATATCTGTTAATAAACGATTCGATGTTTTTTGATAGAATTTAGAATGTGGACGAATCAGTGCTCTGTGGTAGAGGCGACTTTATTAATCAGCAGTGTTAATGAAATTAATTATATTGGATACGTTTTAAAAAGTAATTTTATCATTATCTTGCCTGCTTTTATCATTATAAGCGCTTTATATTTATATCCATGCTAATAGAGTTTGTGCACCACTTATGCCTTAATAACTTTAATAAATCGAATATTGCGTATTTTTCTTTTTCAGTGAAAATCCATTGAATCGGTTGGAGTAAGAGGCTGCTCTCTCCTCTCTATTAAAGCTAAACATTTGTGGATGTAATCTTGTGTTCCGACATTTTAGTTATTTAATATTGTGCAACTCTTATTCTGTGTGTCTCTAACTTTTGTCTCTCACTCATCACATCTTCGAAATGTCTCTACGAACTGTCAGAGAAATCAAATATTTGTTTTTCTTATGTGTATATGTGTGTTAAACTGGGATGGAAGAGGACGATGATGATGATGATTATGATGATGATGATGATGACGATGATGACGATGATGATGATGTAATGACGATGATGATGATGATATCATGATGATGATGATGATGATGTACGTTCATTGCTATGTAGCTAAAGCTATCGTCTCAGACTGCCGCATTGACGTGTTCGTTTTATTGCGCTGCAATACTGTCAACTTGTAATCGAAGGTGTGAGATGTAGATTTCTATATTGGATAAATCGTTAGAATGACTAAAGGAAGACGTGACCTTACTGCGGTGATTTCTAAACGTCTTTGAGCCGCTGCCATTGTTTTAGATAGTTTGCGTGGTGTCCCAATTTGCTACATATGTTTCTTCGTGTTGTAAGTTAATTTCTCTCTACAAACTAAAGTTATGACGTATAGTCGAAAAGCCTCCCTCACCCAGTAAGTGTTCAGAGGCTCTTTCTGCTGTTCAACGCTCTGAGGAAGACAACGGAGAACCACCTCAGAGGCCGTGTTGATCCAAAGCTATAGGCTACATTAAGGTGTGGCTACGGCATAGCCTTTTGTGAAGGAATTGACTTGTTAATTGATGGAGTGCTCTTTATGGAGCGTAGAAGTAGCATGCGAGTAAGGATATATACCATGGGCGTGCCACTTAGCAGAAAAGTAAAGGGAGAAGGATATACAGTTATTAGTAGTGACAGGTCACAAAGATTATAGGTCACAAAGATTATAGGTCACAAATATAGGTCACAAAGATTATAGGTCACAAAGATTATAGGTCACAAAGATTATAGGTCACAAATATTATAGGTCACAAATATTAAACTTGCTACCGTCTCAGATGCACACTTTTAGTTCTCTTGCAAAGCTCCTGAGAGGTTACCCCGTGGCTGACGGTGTCTTTGGACGCTTAGAAGCTTAGGTTGCGTCTAGTTACTGACATTTGTTTGATTTCGGACGTTTGTTATTTTTAATGCAATTTATTTTGTTGATGCACCGTTAACTTTATTGAATTATAGATATTAGATGATGATATATTGAAGTTGAATTCAGTAGTGAACTATCTGATTGACTGATTAACTGATTGATAACTGATTAACTGATTGACTGATTGATACTTTATTAACTTATTGATTGATTGATTGATGCATGATTGACTGATTGATACCTGATTAACTGATTTGATTGACTGATTAACTGATTTGATTGACTGATTAACTGATTTAATAGCTGATTAATTGATTGATATACTGATTAAGTGATTGATTGATTAAGTCATTTGTAGCCGATTGACTGATTGATTGTTGATTGAATATCTCGCTCTTTGATAGGAGAAGCTATTAATTCTCCAACTAAACAAATGCTAATGTAGTAAGTACGAGATTATTAATTAATGATTGATTAATTCGCTGATCTCTCTATGTATTAGAATTATCGATCCTCTCAAATTTATAGCTATTAATCGTTTTATTAATTTGAAATATATTGAAGAAATCAATACATTAATATTAATTAATACAAATATTAATATTAAGGAGTTACATGTTTCAAATTTCAGGAAGACTCTTTGTAACGGAGAGCGAATGATTTATTTTTTTTGACAGCTGCCGTGGGTAAATAAATGGACGTTTAATTCTAGAGTATTGTATTATATGATCGTATTGTATTTCGTTGTATTGTATTTGCTACTCATCTCTGCTGTATCTATTCTAGGAAGCTGATTTTGTTGAAAATCGAAAATGTTGTAAATGAAATACTTGTTGTTGTTCGTTTAATTAGTTAGATACTACAGAGAGAGAGAGAGAGAGAGAGAGAGAGAGAGAGAGAGAGATAGAGAGAGAGAGATAGAGAGAGAGGGCGAGAGGGAGATAGCACTACTGTTTGTCTAGTATATAATGTCATGTTAGATAAGAAAAACATAATTATCTACATTATCTTAATTATTTACATTATCTTTACACACTTTGTATTTATAACAATCTCGCTACTTAAAAACGCTTCTACATTTTAGAAATTTTTAAAGAATTTATTGTCCCTTTTTATTTAAAGAGTTCGTACGTTTTCCTCTGCCTATAGTTCATTACAATGAATTCGTAATTCGTATCTCATGGTTTAATTTGTTGTTAGAAATTAACTGTATCGTGCATTCGTTAATTCATTTCTATTAGATACCTTTTGCAATAAAGTCCTTTAATATTCTTTATATTTCTTGTCAATATTTCACCTGTTATAAATGCAATTCTTATCTTCAAATACGATATAATACTGATACAATTAAATACTACATGTATGACACTAAATACATGTACATTAAATATAAGTATTTAAAATATTCCGTTGTTTGTCCGTGACAATGAAGAATATACCAACCGTTAACTGCGCGTGTCTTAATTAAGAGGTTACTAAGCTAGTAACTGAGGAAGACAACAGAAAACTACCTCTGAAGCCATATTTTTAAAGTAGGCCAATAGGCTACCTGAGATATAGATAGGGCTTAGCCATTCCTGAATGGATTAGCATGTTGATCTATGGAGTGCTCTTTTGTGGAACAAGAAAGCAGACTCTGAGTATGAATATGTGCCGTGGATCAGCCACTTGGCAGAATACTAGAGAGAAATAATAAAATAATAATACTGATTTCATGCTTTAATTTTTCTCTCATCAGCTCCTATTTACTCGCTTATAGTGACATTCAGGTAAACGGGATAGTTTTCTCAAGGAATGACGCCCCTGCCCAGTAATGTTAGTCGAAGCTGAGGAAGGCATAGGGGCCCACCTCGTCATAAGCAGAATCCCCAAAGAGTAATGGTAGGCCTATATCAAAATGAAAGTTATAGATGATTTAAGGATCCGATTGTATGTGGATATGAAGAGGAAACGTAAGATAGATATGAGTGGAGTCGTTATATACCGTGACCTGCCAGTAGTAATCCTGGACTCGCCCGTCATTGACATAGCTTTCGAATGAGGAAACTGACGTTAACCTTAGCTTTACCAGCTTTATGCAGTGCACTAAGAGAGAGAGAGAAAGAGTGACATTCATGGAATAGTTAGATTATTTCATGATCCGATCGCAACATGTTCACCGCTTGGCCTCATTTAACCTATAAAATACTACCTGTACTGATATGCATTATGCATAGGACCTGGTAATCTAAGTGATAAATCGAGTTTTACAAGTATAATTTAAAGTAGATAACGTGATAAGCTTAGAGTAGCAATACGGCTAGCAGCTAGGATGATTACTTGACAAGTTTTAAGTGCTTAATATTGTATCTTCCCCGGGGGCTATTCTGTCTTCCTGATACCTATCCTATTAGACGTTGTATGTTGTTTGTTGCCATGGATGCCTATAGTCATGCTGACTTATCAATATTTAACAAGGCATCTTTTCGTGAATCTTCTGGAAATTATAACATGTAATACTGATTATGTTATAATCAGTATTATATTTAATAATATTTATTTTATTTATTTAGATCACCAAAAGGGTCATTCAACCCTGTACAGTTCACAATAATACTACAGTTAATACTGAAAATATTTAGCAACGTCAGAAAGGGCATTTGGTTGGTGAGCGCCTAAGCTCCAGAAATTGCCACAAAAAAATTAAACGAATAGATGAAGTCTATTCGTATTCCGACCCTAGTTAAACTGGGATTTAAGACAAGATGATGATGATGAATACTGATTATATAGTATAGTATATACATTTGTATAGTATTACATGTAGTATAGTATATAGATTATATTTATAGATTATACACACAACTATATATTTCCTTTTCTATTCATGATTCCGATCAGAAACTGGCTCATCTCTCATCCATTCTAGACAAGGTTTATTCCTGGTTTTGTGCTAACTGTCTTGCTGCTAATCCCTCCAAAACTGAATACCTTTTAATTGGCACTCCTTTGCAAAGAAGTAAAATTACCAATAACTCTGTCAATTTTCAGAATCTTGCTCTTTCACCTTCTCGATCTGCCAAAAACCTTAGAGTCATATTTGATGAAAACCTTGACTTTAAATCCCATATTTCTTCTGTTTGTCGCGCTTCTTTCTTTCAGATTCGTCAGATTAGGCAAATACGTCCATCCCTTACTAGAAATTCAGCCACTATCCTTGCTAATTCTATAGTTCATTCAAAGCTCGACTACTGTAATTCATTATTACATGGGTTGCCTACTTCTTCTCTCAATCGTTTGCAGCACGTCCAAAATTCTCTTGCACGTGTTGTTTGTAAGTCCTCTCGACTTTAATTTCGCTCTCTTTCTCTTCTATGCAGTCTTCACTGGCTCCCTGTTAATCAACGCATAAAATATAAAATAGCTCTATTAACTTTCAAAACTCTGCGATTTGGCAAGCCTTCTTACTTATCTGAAATTCTTCTTCCCTATCGCCCTCACGTACACTTCGCTCCACCGATGCCAATCTTCTCTCAGTTCCAAATATTCTCACGTCATTGGGCAGACGTTCATTTTCTTACGCAGCACCCACAATCTGGAACTCTTTACCTGCTAATCTTCGCTCTTGTTTTTCTCTTTCAACATTCTCTAGCAAGCTTAAAACTTACCTTTTCCCACCATAGACATAATCAATCTACCTTGACCATTTTTTGATCACTGGACTGGCTTTCGTTTAGGACATTACTTCTCCTCCTCAGCACATTTCTTTCGCAGATTGGTGTGGGTGAATTGAAAGTCACGTTTAACGTCATTCTCCTGTCTCGATAGCCTATGAGTGGTGTGGTGATTACTGGACTATAATCCTGCACCTACGGACACGCATTGGGATGCCTAACCGATGACACTTGTGGCTCAGCCAAGTGCCAGTAGTCTCGTGTACAAGACCTCCTCCAGATTTCCTTCAGATTCAAGTTTGAAGACTCTGTTCGGAAAGTTTTCTTTTTTTATTTAATTTTATTTTTTTTATTTATTCCATATAGTTACACACATGACATACCCCATGTGTTTAGAATGTTTCCTTTCTCAAGTTTCTGTTTTTGTAGTTTTCGTTATTTCCTCCTTTCCTTTCCATGGTTATTAGTAATCGTTGCCTTTTGTTGGCGCTCCACTAGCAGCCGGCGCGGATTTAAGAATAACTTCCATCACCCCGGGGATTGTTTTACTTTCAAAGCTGTCTACACGCGGTCTTCCAAAGTGGTCGCCCACAATTTACTAACCGCGTGCAACGTGACTTTACATTCGTTCTACTGACGCGCAGCTTAACTGAGTGCGCTAAAAATATTTTTCAACCCAAAATATTAGCGCACATATTGTATAAAGTGGAAGACAGAGAAGAATGGAGGCTTTATATGCCACGGACCTGCAAGTAGGTAGTGCACTAAGGGAGAGAGATAGAGAGAGAGCTTGTATAAAGTGTGTGCCTCCATAATGAGCACCAAAGACAAAATTGCCTCCACAAAGATAAAATCATGGCAACGAAACTGCAGCGTTGGCATCTCCCGCTTAGATACAATTCATGGCATCGCTTTGGATCAGCATTTCAACGACAAATAGCATAGCACACATCATCAGTTGAATGACAAAACATCGCTTGCATCATCAGTTACAGGACTTCCAGATTTAAGATCATCAGCTATATCTGGAACTACTATAGGTTAAGACATCGATTTTAATTTGGTTTATAGTGCTCAATTTTGTCTTGGACAACTGTAAAACTCTAATTGTGTTGTTGATTTTATAAACATTATCAGTATTAGGACAAAATTTGCTTCCATCTCTGGCTAAGCGACAAGTAAAATTTTTCACCTGAAGACAAATATTCATTTTAAATAAGCTTGATGATAAATAACATCATTAGCTTAATAGCAAGTAATATATTCAGTTTGCTGACTAAAATGTCATCAGCTTAATATAAAATTACGTCATTAGCTTAATGACAAATAGCATTATTAGCTAGTGACAACTGCTCTATCGGTTTTGAGATTTTAATAATATTGTAGTAATATTTTGTCATAGTAAACTATTATTTACAAATTTGATAGTATAGATTTAGTAGAACACATTTCTTATAGTATTTTTTAAAAGTAAATTTTGACGCTCTACAGTCGATCCCGTTTGGTTTCAGGGCTACTATGATTTATCATTACATCCTTCAGGCTGCTGTTGAACTCCAGTGATATTTGCAGGTGAGAAGTATTCTGCTAAATGTATTGGGTTAAGCATTTAAATGTAGACCAGGCCTTTAAAGGCCTTTGATACATTACTCTCTCTCTCTCCCCCCTCTCTCTCCCTCTCTCTCTCCCCCTCTCTCTCTCTCTCTCCCTCTCTCTCTGTCTGTTTGTCTCTCTCTCCCTCTCGCTGGTAATGTCTTTTCATGTAGATGAATAGTTTTCATCCTACCTAGATCAGTGCTCCTGTTAAGTCAGTAATAACTAAATGAACTTCAGTGACTGTGGATAGTGCTACGTGACTCGGTCTCAATCTCGACCTAAAGTCCAATCTTAGATCTAACTGTACAAAATTAATATCGCTGATATATGCTAGGCTAAGGTTTAAACAAATCTTAAATTATATGCATTGAAAAATAACAAACAATTAAAAACACAGTATTTGGTAAACTTTAATACTACTGATTTAGTAGTTCCAATTTAATTTATTCAAAGCGTGATAACAGATTCTTTACATAGTCTAAATTGTTTTCAGAAAAAGTGGTCACATTCTGGCGTATTTCTTAGGTCCGTATTTCGTAGATGAACAATAATTTTTGTTGATTTAGGCTATCACAAAATGATGCACTGATTCATTACTCTCATTGTGCTAGTAGATTTGCATGGCTATCGAAATTAGATATTGAGTTATAAATTATATTAAGATAGTAATATATCTAGTAATATATATATGATATTTATAAGATAGTTTATTTACCTAAGACTAAAACATAAATAATGAAATTATGGTTGAGGCAAAAGTGTTGTCGATACCTTCGACGATATTCAGTAGTAGCATATATTTGTTTATTGTATGTAACTTGCTACCACGTTTTGATGGTGCAATAAAGATTCATATATATATTATTTATCTTTGGTCTGGTTTTCTAGATTTTCGAATTTTCATTATTTTGAACCTTCTTTTTGCTCACCGGCTTAGATTTGTCTCAATAATCCTCAATGTTGTCATGGATGACAGTAGGACTCTAATTATTGTTTTGTTATGGTTGTCACGATGCACAGATTTTCATTTAGTGCAAGTATGACCAATAAATGGCGAAACAAATCATTTGACGAACTATATTGCCCATAAATTAAAAGAGTATAAGCGGTGATTTCATTTAGCATATAAGTACCGATCAATTGACTTTCCAAAAAGATCTCTGTAGAAGAATGCCTCCGAGACGCTTGTCTCTAAAACTGAACTACGGCAGTCGCCCAACCCTCCTCTCTCTGACTGTCGTTATCGCAGCCTCCTTGTGGTTCTGTCGCTACTGCACTGCCGCCGAGGAGACCAAGGTAGCCATGGGGCGAGACGGTCTCGAGGGGCTGCCCCTGGTGGGTCGGCTTCACTTTAAGATCGGGTTCCTGGCTCCATGGAAAGAGTCTTTCGATGAGATCAGCGCGCTGACGAGCGCTAGCGCCATCTCTCTGGCATTTGAGGACATCGAACGAGATCCCATCCTTAGCTCTAGGTTTAACTTCAGGTCAGGGAAGTTGAGTAGTCTAGTTTTAATACAGGGTGGTCTACAATAACTGAAACTACTTTGAAGGCTAATAACTTTGACACTTTTTATCCAAGACGTCTTACTTGATATCCCTGCAGCAACAGCTGTTCATGATAATATAAGTATTTTAATATTAGTATTGTATATAATATTTTGGTAGTTTATTCCTTTTATTTAATATTTGTCCTTATGATAAATAGTATTGCTATTTTTAAGCGTAACGGAGTATAGTAAATATTACTTTGTTGCTTTGTAGCTGTTAGATTAATTGAGATGTGTTGGTTATGTTTTTACTCTGCTTACTGCTGAAAAAGGGAAGGCCTACTGGAGATAAATTTAAGAAAATCAATCCCGCATGTTACGATAATCAAATTGCGAAAAATCATTTTTCTAAGTTTCATTCCTTTAATGATGGAAAATGAAAATTCAGTAGCAAAGAGTTTGGCTTTAAAAAGAGTTAGAAAAACGTTTGAAAAAAGAGTTTTTGAGAGCGAAGAGTTTGGTTTTAGATACTGACCTATTTTCTAATGTAAACCTGGTAAAACTAAGGTTAGCGCCAGTTTCTTCACTCGAAGGCGATATCATTGACGGGCGAGCCCAGGATTTGAACCCCGCATCATCTGATCCGCGGTCGAGTATCTTACCGACTTCGCCACTGGCTCCAGCCAATGTGGAGTATATGCTTAAATCAGGTATAAATACTGTAGTGCTTAATGTTTTTATTTGTAGCAAACGTTTCCGTGTAGCGTCCGGGTCACTGAATAACTCATCGTACATAAGCTGCAGATATCGTAAGAGGCTACTATGCAATAATTGGAGACGGCACTGGGAAACTACATTTGAAGCATAACTTTTCCAAAAATGTAGGCTACATTAGGATGAATGAGGAATAACCCTTTCTGAAGGCATTAGCTTCTTGATCACAGTATTACTTTTTATGAAATGTGAAATCTGACTCCGTGTAAAGGACTAAATTATTTGGAAATGCTACTTGTCAGAATATTGGAGATAGATGGATAGATTGAGAAGCAGAGAGAGAGAAAGAGAGGGAGAGAGAAAACAGAGTGAGAGTGGGAGAGAAAGATAGTGAATTTGCAATGGTGTACCATGCCACCCTAATACTTATGCATTTGGCCGTACCCATACGGGTAAGTATTAACTGTACGTTTGCGCTTCGATTGTGTCACAGTATGATAACGATGTTGTTGTTGTCACAGCATGATAACGATGTTGTTGTTATTACAGCAATATAACCTTGTTGTTATTGTAACAGCATGATAACGATGTTGTTGTTGTCACATCCTGCTAACGATGTTGTTGTTGTCACAGCATGATCACCATGTTGTTGTTGTCTCAGCATGATCACGATGGACACTGGGTGTAACAGCAAGACGGCGGCAGGAGCAGCGGTAACGATGATGCTGAGGGACAAGGTGGACGGCTTCATTGGACCTGCCTGCTCGGCGGGTAGGTCTACTAGTTCTTCCATTACATAGTCTAGTGGTTAACGTTCTTTTCTCTTCTACTGGAGGCTGCTGGTTTAATACTCACTTTCTCAGTATAGCTCAGTATAACTATGAATATATTCTTTTGTTGGTTACTTGCTTTGTTGGAACATATACTTACTAGCTGGAGCCAGTGGTGATGTCGTTAAGATATTCAACCGTCGATCAGTGTGTGCGGAGTTCAAATCCTGGGCTCGCCCGTGACTGACATCGCTTTTGAGTGAGGAAACTGACGTTAACATTAGTTTTACCAGCTTTTACTTGTAGAATGCCATAATTGAACTTTAAAGATATACCATGTATCACAAACACGTATATGTTACGAAGACCTAGTAAAAGCTATTTAGACTGAATTGTTTATGATAATACAATTAACAATAATAATATTGTCTACTAGTATTATATATAATAACTTGAGCCAGTTTTTATTAGTACCTAGGTATATCAGTAGCAAAACTCGTATATCACTAATGATGATGTTTTTATATATTTGCCCTCACGACACAAATTCCTCTGTTATTTAATGGACAGCTTGCAGACCTGTGGCGGAGCTGGCCTCTGTGTGGAACAAACCCATCGTGTCGTGGGTGGCTACTGATCCAGATTTCGGAGACAAAACGATCTACACAACCCTAGGGCGCAGTCTCGGGCCCTTCACTAAGATGGGTAACTTCTTACTGGAGGTGTTTCGAATGTACAAGTGGACTCGCCTGGTGGTACTCGCCTCCAACTATCTGCTGTGGGGTGACGCCAGTAGGGCCATTCGTAAGGTGCGTGGTAAAACTTCGGATAAATTCTGTGTGGGTCTGTGCGCCTGTCTGTGCGCCTACCTGTGTGTATGTGTCTGTACGCGTGCCTGTATTTATGTCTGTGCCTGTATCTATGCGTGTGCCTGTGTGCGTACCAGTGCGTGAGTCTGTGAATGTGCCTGTATCTGTATATATATATATATATATATATATATATATATATATATATATAATAACAATAATAATAATAACAACAATTATATATATATATATCTCTTAGTGCACTCCCCACTGGCAGGTCCATGGTATATAACACCTTCACTCATCTCTCTCTTCCGCTTTACTCGTCATCTCCACATACGAGTGGATTTTTAAATCATCAATAACATTCCTTTTTGATATGCCATTATTCTTGGGGGATGCTGCTTACAATGAGGTGGGTCCCCTATGCCTTCCTCAGCTTCGACTTATATTTACTGGACAGGGTCGTCATTACCTGATCAAACAATCCTGTTTACCAAGTACATGTATTATTAGTTTATTTATATATCATTTGTTAGTTTATGTAATGGTTAGATGGCCGAATTGGTACCGCACTTGCTTGATGAGCAGAGGGCTATACGTTCGAATTCCAGGCGAACTGTCTCTGACAGTTTCATAGGTGTTAAGAAAATGCTTAACCTTAGCCATACAGTTTATTTTGTCAAAGGTTTACCGTTGACATATCTACAGTAGGCCTACATCACTGATTGATTAATATATTTTACCCAGGCCAATGTATCGGCCACTTATTGATTTATTGACCAGGTGTTTACTTAGACCAATGTATCGATCACTTTATTGATTGATTAATTAGGTGCTTACCCAGGTCAATGTATCGTTCACTTATTGATTGATTAATCAGGTGTTTACCCAGGCCAATATATCGATCACTTATTGATTGATTAATAAGGTATTTTCCTAGGCCAATCTATTGATCACTTATTGATTGATTAATCAGGTGTTTACCCAGGCTAATGTATCGATCACTTATTGATTGATTAATCACATGTTTATCCTTGCCAATGTATCGATCACTTATTGATTGATTAATAAGGAGTTTATCCTTGCCAGTATATCGATCACTTCTAGATTTATTAATCAGGTGTTTACCTATACATAGGTATCGATCACTTATTGATTGATTAATCAGGTGTTTACCCAGGCCAATGTATCGATCACTTACTACTCTGAGTTCGAAAAAGATCCACAGGATGATTACATTAAACGAGTTCTCATCAAAACTAAAGAAGAAGGAAGAAGTAAATTCTATTTTCGTATTTATTACAAATATTCTCATCATTGACGTGCTTAGAGACATTTGTTTTATTTACGCTAATTAATATTAATTTTTGTTTGTTAATATTAAAGCCGTTTGAATTCTCAATTCAACATAATCAGTTACAAAAGCATTGAAATTCTCTGAGATATATAATACCATAATTAAGATGTACAATTTAAAAAAAAATAGTATCAATATTAATGTGAGAGATTAATCTGACGATTGATGAAGTCCATTGGATTTTTGACTTAATAGCTAAACCACCTCAATAAGATAATAACGAAGTAGCGAGAGAGAGAGAGAGATGTAGAAGAAGGGAGAGAGAAGGAGTGAAAGAGAGAGAGAGAGAGAAAGACAAAGACAGATAGAGAGAGAGAGAGAGAGAGAAAGACAAAGACAGATAGAGAGAGATCATTACAGTTGATGATATTTCGTGTGCCAGTCGTGTTGGTGATAGCCCCTAAGTGGGAGAGGCGCAGGTTCATTCTGGCTGCCCATGACCTGGGCATGTGTGACGGTGAATACGTCTTCTACACTCTGGACGCCTTGCCGGAGGACATCCTCTTCACAAACCAGATCTGGGTGGGAAATGATGGGCGTGACGCTGCGGCTAGGATTGCATTCGAAGCAGTCTTCCATGTAAGTAGTAACTGAATGGATTGATGGATGAATGAAGAATTAATGAATAAATGAATGAATGAATGAGTTAATGAATGAATGAATCAATCAATCAATGAGTCAATGAATGAAAATCTGAATGAATGAATGATGAGTGGATGAATTAATTAAGGAATAACTGAATGTAAAAAAGTGAATGCATTTAAGAACGAAAGAACGAATGAGTATTGTGGTAAAATGGAAGTTTTATATTCCAGTAGTCATCAAAGGATGCTGTCCGAGGCATAAAACTGTTCATTGAGGAAATGAAGGAATAAAGAAATTAAAGTCTAAGTCTCTTTATGCAGCCTTGTAACTGACTAGAGTAGATACTATGATAGACATTTGAAAACCTCCATTGAATTAATTGTTAACCTGAATGAAGGTGAATAAGCTCTTGGTTAAGAAAGGTTGATAGCTGGATATTAGAAGAGGTTATTCTGATGTTTCCTGTTAGCAATGCAGCAATGCATTGAAGAGGGGAGGCTACGGATAGAGGAAGAGAGGAGAGAGATAGGAGAGAGAATTAAAGAGAGACAGTAGAGACAGAGAAAGAGAGAGAGAGAGAGGGAGAAAGAAAGAAAGAAGAGAAAGAGAAAGAAAGAGAGAGAAAGAGAGAGAGAGAAAGAAAGGGTAGAGAAAGAGAGAAAGAGAGTATAAATAGAGCGAGGGAGAGAGATAGTAGATAGTGAGAGAGTTACGAGAGAGAGAGAGACAGAGAGAGTAGAGACTGAGAGAGAGTCAGCTCGACGGGCAATTGATCCCAGGACCTCAGGAACAGCACTTAAAATTTCGTGCTGGTATCTAACGCAACTTATCTTCTTGCTTCTGTTCTTGAACTCCCCAGATAACGCTGGCCTCCATGGAGAACTCGGAAGTGGATGGATTCAGAGCGGAAGTGGCTCGAAGGATGAGACAACCTCCATGGACTGAGCTGACCACCACTGTAAACGTATACATTATCTTCCTATCTAGCCTTATCACTGTGTTATCAGTTATTTAGTTTTATCACTGATTTATCAGCTATCTAGTCTCATCATTGTGTTATCAGTTATCTATTCTCGTCACTGTGTTATCAGTTATCAGTTATATAGTGTTATCACTGTGTTATTAGTTATCTAGTCATATCATTATATTATCAGTTACTAGTTCATAATTCTAAATATCTTATAACATTATTACCAATCTCTGGTAACATCTTAATCCTTAGGCTGACGGAAGATTAAGGTTTCTGAAATTACTATCATTGGCGTTTATATAGAATTTTCTGTTGGCAAAATTATTTTCCGAGTCAATAGAATTTCGGCTCATAATTAATTTTTAAGTAAATAAACGTAATAGTTGTAATTCGCTTATTTATAATTAACAGGTCCGAAAATTTTATATTTGTTAATTGAAAATATACATCGATTATGCTGCCACACCTTTTAAGGACTGACGCAATGGCATGATCGATTGGATACCGATAGCAGATCAATAAGTGCATGGTTTAAATTCAGTTCTCATCCCATCATTGATTTGCTTTTGAGACTGGAAAGTGATGTTAAATTCTGATTTAGTTTTTGACTTTAGCTTTTTATCTCCGTAGTAGTATTGCTTGTAATTTTTTCTAATTTAGACTGATAGACACGCAACCATTTTGATATCGTTTTAATTGTTAAACGATAAATTTCTGAAGTTTTTATCAAGAAAAGCTAGTAAAATGCTGTAGCTTATGTTAGAGTTATTGTGATAACAAGCAGAATGCAAATATAATCTAGCTAAATACTTTTAAATACTTAAATGCTAAATACTTGATAAATTTTATGCTATTTCGTACGTTTTGGTTTTTGTTTACATGACTTCTGCACACCGACACTATACGAATGATTCAACTTTAATTCTTATCTGGACCATGAATATCGCGCTATTTTAACCGTTAATTTTCTCCATAAACTTTGATCTATCAATACTTATCGATCAACTATTCTTATTTCCACCGTTTCATTATTTCCATCTGCACAACTGCTTTTCCATGTCCATTAAACCTTGTCTCTGCATGTTACCTCCCGGTGCTTACCAAAATAATCACTGGAATGTTAAATACTTTATATTCATATATTTACATTATATAACACTTCCTTTTTAAATATTCTAATTCAACCACTTCTAATTAATTACTATTTCTTTAATCTAAAAATTCTTGCTGACTACTTACAAACTGTCTATTTATTTATGCTCTTTTCATTTACCATTCTAATTAACAACAATGAACTTATTTCCCTTCTAAACTCTTGACTAACTGTCATCTCAACTTATTCCTGCTTGGAATTCTCTTTGCTGCTATAAACTATTTTTGCCATTCTTCACCCCATGCTTCACGGGTAACTTCTCACGAACTTTACCACGGCGTCAACGTCCTTGGGGTGCTTGGTGACCTACCTGTGACGTGGAGATGCGGCAGAGGTTCACAAATGGGGACAAGTACTCGCCGTTCCTCTACGACGCCGTCATGCTGTTTGCTGCAGCCGTCAACAGGACCATCGCCAGGGGCATGGACGCTCGGAGCGGTGTGGATGTGGCGGCAAATATGAATCGTCTCCAGTTCAAAGGTATCAGTTAACTAATCCGTAGATTATTCAAGGACTAATCAATCCGTAGATTTATCTAAGGACGTAGCGGTTAGTAATTATCTCGTCAATTTCAAAGTTAACAGTAAATCATCATCAGCATCATTTTCTCTTCTTGTGAAATCATCATCAGCATCATCTTCCATCTGGCGGGTAAAGTGACAGACCTGAGAGAGAGAGAGAGAGAGAGAGCAAGAGAAAGATAGAACTCATCTATTGTATGATTTACTTTCAATGGTAAAATTCATTTTTTATTTACTTGTAGCTGATTGTATGTCTGTTGTTGATCGTTTGAAATTAAACAATGCTCTCTCTCTCTCTCCTTGAATGCCAGTGTAGAAAAGAAAGCAGGAAGAAAAGAAAAACAAGAAAAAGTTAGCAGTAAAAAGTCATAAGCATGGGCAGAAGTATAAATAAATTCGTAATAAGTTACTCGATTAATATTCTGTAAATGTTATATGACTAATATGAAAAGTCTATACTGCAAAGATTCGTTTAAGCAATCAGTCTGTCTTTTTCTATCTGTAGTAGCAGAATGAATCGTCTAATATATGTAAAGCAAACAAATAGTGATTTGATAAATAAATGATTCAAACCTTCTATTTATCACCAATCACCAAATTCTTAGCAAAAAGTCCGCACTGTAAATGAAGACAAAAGATTATAAAGTTATAAACATGTTCAATGATGTAGATAAAGTTCTTAATTTACCGATTTTCATATAGAATTAAATAGCGAGTTCCTCACAGCCAGTAAGAAATCTTGACAGTTAAATTAATGCACAATGTGGGGTATCTGTAAATAAAAAGGAAATACCCGCAGTTTGCTCTTGACAAACAGTTTAATTTAACAGCTACAGCTGACGAATTTTACTGAAGACATTGGCATTCCTAACCAACATTTTTAGTTTTACATAACGTTCCACAACAATGAATCAATTATTTGAGCTGTTAATAAGTCATGAAATTAATAATTAAATCGTCAATAATATTCAATCTCATTCGCGAAGAAGATATAATACTTTTGTTTTCCATGGACTTGCGAGACTAGATGCAGCGTAATTAAAATACTACACTGAGTGATTGAATAAGTTTACTTTTATTGAACTTAAATTAATTATTAGATTACTGCAAAACCTTTTGCACGGATTTGTCATTCAGGAAAATCTGGAGACGTCACACTGGATGAATTTGGGGATAGGGACCCTTCGTACTGGATCACCGATATGGCTGCCAATGGAACCTTTGTTAAAGTGGCTGAACTTGTATTCTCGGCTAATGGATCAAGGGTAAGACTTCGAGTGGAGTAGTCGACGCCAGGTGATTTCATTTTGGTGTTGCAGTTGGAAATTAATCTCGAATTTTGTTTTTATTCATTTAATCACACACATGACATTTTGTGTAATTAAAATCAACCGTTACATAGTAATGTTAAACATGGTTGAAATGATTCTGAGATAGGGGACAGCTAGGTTAAATTATTGAATGTTCTCTAGTTTTGTTTAATTGATACCGACCGACTTAATCTACTATCATACCGCTAAGTGACAAATCCACCGTGATGTGGAACTGTTACCTGGATCATTTTGTCAAGACGAAGAGAGAGAAGGTGATTTGTATGAAAATACATGTAACTTTACATGTACGAATCATAGCCAAAAGTTAGCTAAGAGGGACCAGGGGGACGAATAAAAATTCCACCGCCCCTCCATTCACCTTCTGCCTCTACAAATGAGTCATTGCCGCGTCATATTTTTCCTCAGACCTGTAATCTAGCGGATTACCTAATGAAGTTATCTATCGGATTACCTAATAAAGTTATCTAGCGGATTAACTAATGAAGTTATCTAGCGAATTGATTAATGAAGTTATCTATCGGATTAATTAATGAAATTAAAGATAGATCGTTACGTTTTATGCAGAGTGTTTTGATTGTACGTATAGACTGACTCTGTTTTATCGTCTGCCCAGATGTTCTACTCTAATCTAGTGCCTCCCAGGTGGCCCGGAGGAAAGGTGGGACATCAGTTTGCTCCGCCAGACGTTCCACCATGCGGGTTCCGTCATGAGCTCTGTATGGCAGAGCAGGGTAAGATATTACACATTGGATGGTAGGGTAAGATATTACACATTGGATGGTAGGGTAAGATATTACACATTGGATGGTAGGGTAGGATATTACACATTGGATGGTAGGGTAAGATATTACACATTGGATGGTAGCGTAAGATATTACACATTGGATGTTAGGTGATGGTTGAAGTATGGAGTATAATTTTATCCAAATAATAAAATGACCCGTACTTCATCCGCGTTGTAACCGGGTTGATGAAGAATTGATCATCTGTGGACTGCACGTGTCGTAAAAGGAGACAATAAGATTTAAATCAACGTAAGAGAAAGGCATTCGATTTGTGAGCTCCTACCCTCCAGAGATTGCTACAAAATTTTCTAATCCCGACCGTGATTAAACTGCGATTAAAGGGGAGATGATGATGATGTATGCAGAGAAAAATGTGTTCGAAGCAGACTGAAAAATTGCTGATGGATGATTTAATAACAAATTCTTAAATCGACATGATAAGTAAGGCTGTGAATAATAATTTTTTGATAGAGTTATATGCTATAGATCTGAAAATAATTAATCGGATAATTGAAAGAAGATGGTAGAACTAATTACTACGAATTCGAAGCTTAACCATTATTTACTAAAGGCGTCACTAATTAAATCGCTAGACTAAGTACAAACCTCTTAGTGCAAACTTTTTGTTCAAAAACTTTGTGTACAAAATTTTGTGTACAAAACTTTGTGTTCAAAACTTTGTGTACAAAACTTTGTGTTCAAAACTTTGTGTACAAAACTTTGTGTACAAAACTTAGTGTACAAACTTTGTGAACAAAACTTTGTGTACAAACTTTGTGAACAAAACATTGTTCTATTGGCCACAACGCATTTGATCAAATTCTGTGCAGCTCAGTTCTTGCCAGTGCTAACTTTAAATATTGTACTAAATGTTGTCCTTTTTTACTACACGTCGCGCGCTTTCTGATCAAAATAGTATTTTACTCACTGATCTATAGTTTACTTGGTCGTCTCTAAAAGAATACCTGCAGCTTCAGATTGCTCCAATATGAAGTTCTCTGAGTCCAGCACATGAGATGTGAATGACTAGTATAATGAGGTGTAAATAACTTTGCACATTAGTGAAAGTTCTTACATTTTAGTATAAATGTCATAAATAAATATATACGTAGCTTCACGTAGTGTTATTAGTATTACACAATAGTATTACAGTAAATTATAATGGTGTTATAAGTATAATACTATGATAAGTATAATAATGTATAATTTGGTAATATTAAAGTATTGCGTAGTATTAGACAATTCATAACATAACATAACGGCACACTGGGTCAGGAAGCACAGATGCTAGTTTAAGACAAATTTCCTGCAGTCCCCTCCATGGTTATCAGAAATCGTTGCCTTTTGATGGCACATCAATTGCAGCCGGCGCGGATTTAAGAATAGCCTTCCATCACCCTGGCATTTTTTCCTTCCTAAGCTTTTATCAACACTCGGTCTTCCAAGGTGGTCACCCACAAAGTGCTAACCGAGGTCGATGCAACTTAATTTCGATAATTGACGCGCAACTGAACCAAGTACGCTAACCCCGCCGTCTAATACTACGTTTATTAACTTAGTTTTAAACAATAAGTAATAAGTATTAGATAATACTACGTTTATTAGCTTTAGTATTAGACAATATGTATTAGTATTAGACAATACTACGTTTATTAGCTTTAGTATTAGACAATATGTATTAGTATTAGACAATACTACGTTTATTAGCTTTAGTATTAGACAATATGTATTAGTATTAGACAATACTACGTTTATTAGCTTTAGTATTAGACAATATGTATTAGTATTAGACAATACTACGTTTATTAGCTTTAGTATTAGACAATATGTATTAGTATTAGACAATACTACGTTTATTAGCTTTAGTATTAGACAATATGTATTAGTATTAGACAATACTACGTTTATTAGCTTTAGTATTAGACAATATGTATTAGTATTAGACAATACTACGTTTATTTGCTTTAGTATTAGACAATATGTATTAGTATTAGACAATACTACGTTTATTAGCTTTAGTATTAGACAATATGTATTAGTATTAGACAATACCACGTTTATTAGCTTTAGTATTAGACAATGCTACGTTTATTAGCTTTACATAGTATTTCTATAACATATAATAAGAACCTTGTGTTAAGATGTACTTTATCAAATAATTTAAATTATCAGAGACTAACAATTTGGAAATGCTCTAATGTATACACATTCTAATCAATTGATAAAAATTGATGTATTTGCATGTATATTTGAATATTTGTTCCAAATAATAAGTGTTTACATAGTTTAATGGGCATAGATTATGCAGTATGAATAAATTTTAAATAATTAAAATAGTTCAATCTTCGTAGGAAGCAAATGAAACTGAGAAGAATGTAATTCCAACCCTCAGTGGTGATTTCAACCCGTCAAATTATATTAAGATTGATCAAATCATGGAATACAATTTAGTGTTTAGATAAATGATTGTTAAATGTATTGCTCGCCAGGTTGCTTAACGATGACATTGCTGAGCGTGACGACAAGCTCGGAGTAGAGATAGATATTTCTTATCAGCAGTTGACAGTACTTTTACATTTTAAGTCCCTATAATAGGTCACAGAAGGCAGAATGGAAAGAGAAAGAAGCAGAGGCTGACAGAGATAGGAATGTTAGACGATTTGAAGGTCCACTAATGGTCATGAAGATGAAAATGAAAAATAGAGATGAATGGAGGCTTTATATACCATGAACCAGCCAGTGGGAATATACGTACACTATGAGTGAGAGCTATACGTATAGATATAAAATAGAAGCATAAAAATAAATACATATACTGTATACTGCAAGCCCCTATGTTGATTTATGTATCGAGAATGAATTGCATAATTTGTATTTACGTAAGGAATGTATTGCAAAATTTATTTGTATTTTACGTAAAGAAAAAAAACTTAAGTACAGATTGTTTGAAAATAAAATTAGCTCACAGTGATTCCCCATCATATCAAGTGCCAACAGCTAGGACGAATAAAGCAGACACTTCTGAATTCAGTTAGTAAATAATTATGAAATAAATACAAATGAATTTGTTTGCTTTCGTTTTGTGCTCTGTTATTTCTGCTATTCGCGCATTGACAGTCAGATTGATAGCTTCACCCGTACAGTATTATTTTTGTTAATTTCATTAGCTACTTCTACAACTATTTGTTATATTCACTATGACAGACCGCATGATAGTCGATCTATATTATTCTCTGTTTCTTCTATTTGTATTAATTTGTACTTTTATCGGTTCTGTACTGACACCTATTAATTACAGCTTAAGTAATCGTGTACTTGTTTGTCCGCTGTCCGCTAATTTGTATTATTAGTGTTAGCTTAAATAGCCGTGTACTTGTTTGTCCAGTATTAGCTAATTTGTACTATTGTTGTTGTGTTATCGCAGTGGCGGACTGGGTGATAGCTGTTTCTGTACTGAGCGGACTCGCTGTACTTTCTGTCCTTATCGGTGTCGCGACTCTCATGTACAAGTACAAAAACTTTACATATAAATATATATACATGTATATGTATATATACATACACTATATATACTGTATATATATATATAATATATATATATACAGTATATATATGTATATATATATGTAATATATATATATGTATTATATATATATATATATATATAATATATATATAATATATAATAAGATATATATAATATATAGGTACATGTATATATCTAATGCACCAAGCAATATAAATATTCTAAATAAAGTTCTAATGTTCTTTACAACTACAAAAAATATAATTAATTAAAATCGTTAATAATTTCCTAATAAATCATTAAGTTAGTTATTTAATTGGATTATACTTGATCTTGCACATTTCATTTATATTTGGCTATAAAAATAGAGCTCCCTCAATATATTTTCCAATTTTTAAAGCTTGGTTTAAAAATCAAGTAATACATGATAATGAAAATCTATTAGTGTATTTTCTCATAATTTAAAAATATATACAAATCTTGCTAATGTTCACAGAGCAATGCTTGGCCTGGGGTATATATGAATATAATCTCCCAAGTTTATGATATATATTCTGTAAAAATATTCTTAATATCCTAGTGTTTGCAACCTAAAAGTCTACCTGTCTAGTTTGAGTAATTTAATTTAGCACTTGTATACTAGATAATTTAATATAATTATTATGGCTTGTTTAAATAAATTCAATGAGGTATCACGGTATTGCTTATCCTATGGAATACAGGTTTTGAATTTATTAATAATTGAATTGTATTATGAATACACTCAAATTGTCCGTGCTGCTGCTTGTTTCAAGCCAATAATAAGTCTACCCAAGGGATTCGATCATTATTACCTTGATATGTATATGCATAAAATCATATCTAAATTATTAAAATGTGTACCTTTATTATATTGTATCTTTTTCTTTTGCTCGCAGGCAAATTGTTCTAAACAAGAACTTGCTGAGTCAGAGTTGGAGAGTGAAATGGGAAGAAGTTGAGTTGGTCAAGAGTGGAAAGAATATCACCGGTAGTACTCCGAGTGCTGGGGTAAGTTCAGTTCATCACTTTCTTGAATTTATTTGGGGAGGGGATATGGTGTAATGGTTAGAGTGTTCGCCTCGGATGCTAGTGGCCTGGGTTCAAAGCCCAGGTCGTCAAGTAATGATGGATATCCCCTTGGGTCCATGAAAGGTTAATCTTGTATCGGAGCTTGCTGCCGTTTGGCGCTATAAATAGCAAAGATATGATTAACCATGAAGAGGATTAATAATAATCTGCCAGGAACCTGTAAAACGGTCTCGAAGACCGGACACCGGCCATGACACCGCTATAGAAATTGTCGGAGGTTCTTATTTATTATTATCTTACTAATTTCAATGAAGCATTTAAATTATAAAATAACTTTTAAATTCATTTGATGAAATTTTTATTTACTAGTGAACATGCCAACATTTATTTACATTTCCCTGCAAATGTCGCTATTTAGTTAACATTGAATGATTTAAGTACGCAAGTGCGTAGTTAAGTAAGTTAAGTTATTCTGTGCTGTATTTAGATGTCTGAATGCAGTGGACTGGCTAGAGGTATCCAGCTGAGTTCTGATGTGGTTGCCAAGGCAAAGGACTCAAAGTCCAAAGAGAAGGAGAGGCAGGGGAAGGACAAGCAAGGAAAGGACAAGCAAGGAAAAGATAAAGAGAAACATAATAAGGACAAGGATACTAAGGGATCCGGTGCTAAAGATTCAGCAGCAAGGATTCGGGAACTGTTGGGGTCATCTGGTGGATCTCATGGATCCTCTAATTCTGTTTCTAACGCTAGGTATTGAACTTGGATTAACATAATAAAGAAAACCTTATAATTACTAATTAATTTTAGGTAGCGCTTCTGCCGATTGTAGACTGTCGGTTAGGCCTCGACTGCGGATCTGTAGGTGCAGGGTTCAAATTTAGTAGCCGCCCCGTCAGAGACATGCTTTCGAGACTGGAAAGTAATAAAGCTTTTATCCTCTAGCCTTCATCACTACTTGTCTTGTTGGCTTTTGACTTTCCTAAGATGTTTTTGAAGTCAACTCCTACGGAGCTAATAAGTTCCATGGTATTGATCTGCACTCTCACAACATCGAACTATCGAATAGTTTCTTGATAGATTTATTTCTTATAGAAGAGATTTGCAGCTTATCACTACAGCGGTTCCCCTTAAAATGGACGACATCGAATGGCTAGGCTGCAATTCAGCAAGTTCTGTTTTGCTTTAACCGCATTTTTCAATTCCTGATTAATACATCGATGGTAATTTTACTAATATCATTCTCACGTAGTGCATGCACTGCCTACTGGCAGGTCCGTGCTATATAACGCCTCCACTCGTCTCTGTCTTCCGATTTCCTGTTCATAATCGTATATGAGTGGATCCTTAAATCATCAAACATTTCTGCGATATTCCAATCTTTCTTGGAGATTTTGCTTTTGATTAATTAAGACTTTTTGACATTTTTAAATATTACTAATATGATATAACATCGTTATCTTTCTTAATATTATTGTGTATGTAACTCGAGGATTCCGCACCACATATAACAACTAATAACAATATTATTATTGGTTTATAACTATAATTCTAAATTATTATAATAATTTCAATATAATATACTTATGGAGAGGAATTAGGGAGTGGACTAAGAGCACTCGGATTTGCTGCTTGTCAATTGAACGAAGTAAAGCCTAGTTTCGCGCGGTTAGTACATTGTGGGCGATCACTTTGGAAGACCGAATGTCGACAGCTTTGAATGTAAATAATCCCCAGGGTGTGGAGGTTATTCTTAAATTCGCGCTTTCTGCTATTGGTACGCCAACAAAAGGCAACGATTACTAATAACCTTGGAGGGGAAAAGGAGGAAATAACGAAAAATAAAAATAACAGCAATCAAGAAAGGAACTATGTAACACATGCAGTATGCCATATGTGTAACAAAGGGGATTTTTTAAAAACTTATTACTTATTACTATGGACGCAATTTTAATAATATGATATAATATTGTTATCGTTCTTACACTTATTCTGTGTTTAACTCGAGGATTCCGCACCACTGATAAAAGCAATTAAATAATACTAAAAATCATATTATTGGTTTATAATTTTAATTCTAAATTATTGTGATAATTTCTATATTAATAAATTTATTACTATTGTTGTTCCTGGTGTTCTGTGATGCGTCAGGTCCTTGGCATCTATTGGCACGGGCGCTGGTCAGCTGTTTGCAGAGGTTGGGATCTACCGCGGTGTTCCTGTGGCCATCAAACACGTAAAGAAGGAACACTTCCAGCTCACCAGAAGAGTCCTGCTGGAGTTTAGTGAGGTTCCTGCAGCGATTCAATCTCCTGGATCTGAGATAACTGATTTTAGAACTGAGAACTGCATGTGTTCATTATAAGCAGACTAGAGCAGATGTTGTATTAGTGAGAATTAGTTCAGCTAATTGAGTTGATGTATTGTTTATTATACTATCAACTCTCTTCTCTCTCTTTCACTCTCGTTCTCTGTCACTCTCGCTCTAATTCTACCTCTCTCTTTATTTCTCTCTGCTTCTCTTTCTCTATACATCATTGAGTTGTATTCTAGTCGGCAGCTCTACGGCATATAAATTCCTCACTATTCGCATCAGCTTTCTTTTCATATCTACATTTACTAGCATATACGCAATTTGAAGTCAATTAACATTCTTATTCTAGAATCCAGTGAATGAAAAGCAATACAATATTTAGCTGCTCTTTCTACTTTATCTGAATCTGTATTTACTTCTTCGATTCTATGTCCTGTTTTTAGTTAACACATTGTCATTGTCAATGTATTTAGATTTTTTACTTGAACCGCTTTTCCAATTCTAAATTACTACACTAATGTTAATTATAATAACAAAATAAACTTAATACTGCATATATTGAGAAAGTCTATCGATTGATGTCACAGATAAAGGACCTGGTAAATGAGAATCTGAACGTGTTCGTGGGGGCGTGCATTGACCCACCAAACATCTGCGTCCTCTGGAAATACTGCTCCAAGGGAAGTCTCACGGTATGTCTCCAATAGATGACTTATGGTTCAGATATCTATATTTACTACTGAATGATATTATGCATGTTGTCGACTATGTAATTGCGGAAACTGCAAGACTGTAAATAGCTTTCAACATACATGTAGATGACTGCAAATAATCAAACATTAGGCTTTAGTAGTAAATTCTGTCCAGTTCAATTAAGCATAACTTTAAAGTTAAAATTAACTAACTTTCTAATTATTAATCGTTATATACTCAAATTCCTAGCAATTACTAAACATTACACAGTCCTAAGCAATCCAAATATAATTAACGCAAATAGCATCGATAATGGCCAATTTCCTTCCTGGTTAGATTAAACCTCGTGAATAATCTAGTCTAAACTACTAATCAATTAATCTTCTTTAATCCAACGTAATATTTCATCGTATGCTTCAATCCTCATTTAATATAACGAATACAAGGTATCTTATTTATTACACATGTTAATATCATCAGATAAAACGAATATTAAGAGATAATTTAACTTAAAATATCTAGCACGCTAGTCTTCCATGCACATTAGAAATATTCATAACAAATTATACTATAATTAACGTATTCGATACGCCATTAATATCATTTATCTTAGAGGCCATTAGGCACATCCTAAATTAATTATTTATACGATAGCTACATGATTTGTAGGCTTTTCTCGGGTTATTAGGCAATTTTAGGCATAATATAATTCGTGATATGTCATTTCGATCGACGAAAGCAAACATATGCTTATTCCAATTCTCCTGACCTCTTATTTAGTGCACAAGCTACGAATTCCATCTTTAACAAAGCGTCAAATCAAACATTAAAATAAAATCAACGAATTAATTATTAAACATTCAAACGAGGACAGGATAGTATCCTGGTACTCAACAATGCATTAGTTTTATTCATTATTTGTGGATACTCGGCCGCGGATCAGATAGTGAGGGGTTCAAGTCCTGGGCTCTCCCGTCACATGGCTTTCGAGTGAGGAAACTGACGTCAACCTTAACTTTACCAGCTTTTTAAATTTATGGTATTCGCGTATTAGATATTTGTAAGAAAGTTCTGCAGAGCAGGTCTTGGATTCTCTTTGATGGCCTGGTTTTTATTCAATTTCTTATGCACATTTTTGCACTTACAGAACTTATTGCACTTATTACTTAGATTCTGATAATGCTTAAGCTTTTTTGTCACACGTTCATTGATGTGATTACTCTGCGAAATTTTGTTAAATTGGAACATATTTCTCTCTCTCTCTCTCTTCCTAATTTTCAAAGCGTAACATCAAATTGATGTTGACGCATTATTGTAATACAAAAAATAATTTTGTTGCAAAGTGAGTGCACCGAAGCATTAGTTTCGGTTATACCGTTAACGACAGCATGAAGCTAACAGAGCGATATCTAATACTAAGGATTTGAGTAACGAGGCTTATTGTGTCAGTTTTCATTGTTTTCATCTGGAGTTGATGGCATAATCTAGATCTTCATTTTCTGGAGTTGATGGCATCATCGAGATCTTCATTAGCTAGAATTGACGGCATCATCCTGATCTTCATTATCTGGAGTTTTTGACATTATCGCGATCTTCATTATCTGGAGTTGATGCCATCATTGACGTCTCCCATTCACAGCACTTGCTTTCACAAGCTCATGTCAGCTATTTACACTTTTCTTTCAGGATGTGCTCGAGAACGAGAATTATAAGCTGGACAGCACGTTCAAGTGGAGCTTCATGGCGGACATATGTCGAGGCATGTACTACATTCATCAGACGGCTCTGGGATCTCATGGCAACCTCAAGAGCTCCAACTGTGTGATAGACTCTCGCTGGTCCCTTAAGGTAATCCTAATAAGCATTCATTCATTCATTTATTTATTCATTCACTCATTTATTCATTCATTCGTTATTCGTTCATTCGTTCGTTCGTTTCGTTCGTTCGTTCATTCATTCATCCGATCGGTCGATCGATCTGTCGATCAGTCAATATATCTAACAACTACAAGTAATCATCTTATGATGTCATAGTCATGCACTTAAAGGAATTTTATTACTGCAAATGCATTACAAATCACATTTAGCATCAATTACGTCAAATACTAAATCACGTCTGCTAACAGAATATTTGATTTATATGTGTAAAACTAAATACCCGCTAATTGATTATCATTTGACTTTTTTAAATTTCAGATAACTGACTACGGCTTGCCCAGCTTTCTGGCAAACCAGGAAGTGCAAACAACAGAGGAGGAAATCTTTAAAAGTAAGTCTCTCGCTCGATTAATTAATTGTTTTATTGATTGATTGCTTGATTAATTCAATGTTTAATTGATTGATTGTTTGATTAATTGATCGACTGATTGACTGATTGCCAGACTGACTAACTAATAATTTTACAATAGTCTCTTCCATTATATACAATTTCTACTCATAAATTTCGATAGATGTATTTTCTCAATATTAAGAATTTATTCACAACTGAAAAATGCTTTTAGGTATTTTTTATTATTTGAAAGTTTGCTTCAAGTCACAAAGAATTTGTTTTATGTTCATGGTAGCCTTTTTAATAATTTAATTTAATTTAATTTAATAAATTAATGGAAATTTTTTTGATAAGTTCTTTTTGTTCACCCTGTCTTAATCAATAGCATCAGTTGTCTCTAGCTAAGCGAGTGGCGTTCTAATATCTAATACAAATGGTTCACATTCTGCTTTAATCTATCCAATATTTAGATTGATGAGTTTTTATTCCAGGCTTCATCGCAAAGTAATCTTTTTATCAAGCATTAGTTAACTATTTACAAGAAAACTTACACTTGTCTTTCTTGAATTTATTTTTATTGAGATAGCAAAGCGTGATAATTAAATATCCATGTATAATGTAAATGATATGAAGTGTAGGACAATAAAGTTGATAAATTATTCACTATATTTGTTTCATCATTCAATTGAGTGCTTGGTTGTAAACGTATATGAATGCTGAAATGGACTTTAATGCTGAAATAGACGTTAAAATGCTGAAATGTAAATGTAAATGCTTAAATGTAAATGTAAATACTGAAATGTAAATGTTAATGCTGAAATGGACGGTAAAAGCTCCTGCACGATTATTACAGGGAAGCTCTGGATGGCCCCTGAACTCCTGAGGGAAAACTTCCCCCCACCGCTCGGCACTCAGAAGGGGGATGTGTACAGTTTCGCCATCATCTGCTTTGAGATCATGCAACGCTCTGAACCCTACAACTTTGACCAGTATAATCCTAGAGGTAGAGAATTTACAACAACTATCCTGTCTGTCTTTCTGTCTGTCTCTCTGTCTGTCTATCGACTCTCTCTGTCTCTCTCCGACTCTCTTTGTCTGCCTGACTGGTTCACTATTTTTCTGTCTGGGATTCGCAGTAGTTTGAATCCAGGATTTTGAATATCAAGATTTGAAGTTATAACTCGGAGAAAATTGCAATGGCCGTATCGGCCACAGCCTGATATCCAGTGCTATCCTATCCTTTGTTACCCTATATCCTACTGCGGACAAGTAGGTACTGTAAGTGTTGAAAAGTACGTTTAAAATTCGATGCTCGATCTTTTTCACTGCTTTTTGCTTTTGAATCAGAAAACTATCGCTAAACCAGACTTATCCTTTTTTAAAAAGGGCTAAAGCCCAGTATAACGTCAGTTTCCTGCTGTAATACCATATCGATGACGGAGAGAGCGAACATTGTATCTGAACCCAGCACCTATAAGTCCATTTTCGAACAGCATGCAGTCACTGGCTCATCCCAATTTATCAATGCGTCATTTGAAGATTTTTGAACTGATTTAGACTGCGACTTTATTATTTTGAATGTCCAGACGTGGTGAATCGCGTGAGGAACGGAGAGAGTATCCCGTTCCGTCCGGTGCTACCGGAGTCTACGGACTTGGGGAAGCCGTTCATCGACCTCATCAAGTCCTGCTGGGACGAGAATCCCGACTCAAGGCCTCACTTCAAGCAGATCCGCAGAACCATCACGAAGCTAGCCGGTGGAAAGTTTGTATCAGTTGATTAGTAATAATAATGATAATAATAATAATAATAATAATAATTAATAATAATAATAATAATAACAATTAGAGTGTTACAGTCATTAATGACAACATCGAGCACTATTGAGTTAGGGTTAAGTCATTCAAAAGCTTGTTGTTAGATTGATTTATCAATGAAGTACCCAGAGGTCATTATTTCAGGAGGAAATAGACGTTAAACATGTTTCATTTATTTGAGTCGATGAAGAGAAGAATGAGAGAGAGTGAGAAATAATGAGAGAGCAAAAAAGATAGAGAGAGGGAGAGAGAAAAGGAAACAAAAACGGTTGCATGCATGTACATTTAACAGTACGCAGAAGAACCTACATCGAACATGTGGGTATACAACAATTTCTATCTTGTTCATTCCTTTTTAAACCAGCAGCTAGTTTGATACAATCTAATTACCTAAATTTAACATTACATAGTTTAAGCTATTATAAGCCGACATTTAAAGTATCCAATACAATTATATATTTAGTAAGTCTCTGTGCCTTGTACTCCATCTATTGTGAACTAAGCTGTTATATCTCCGCACTGTGTGACCTCTATGAACTAGGCTGTTATATCTCTGCACTGGGTAACCTATGAACTATGCTGTTATATCTCTGTACTGTGTGATCTCTATGAACTCAGCTGTTAGATATCTGCACTGTATGACCTATCCTCTATGAACTTTGCTGTATATCTCTGCACTGTATGACCTATCCTCTATGAACTAAGCTGTTATATTTCTGCACTCTGTGACCTATATGAACTATGCTGTATAGTTCATATAGGTCACAGAGGTGACCTCTATGAACTATGCTGTTATATCTCTGCACTGTGTGACCTCTATGAACTATGCTGCTATATCTCTGCACTGTGTGATCTCTATGAACTAAGCTGTTATATCTCTGCACTGAGTGACCTCTATGAACTACGCTGCTGTACTTAGCGTCAACATCATGGATTCGATCATGTCGATGATGGAGAAGTACGCTCAGAACCTCGAGGACATTGTGGAGGAGAGGGCTCAGCAGCTGCTCGACGAGAAACAGAAGACTGATCGACTGCTCTATCGTCTGCTGCCTCCGTGAGTACTGAATGAATGAATGGATGAATGAATTAATGAATAAATGAATAAGTGAATAAATGATTGATTGAATGCGTGATTGACTGATTTATTGAATGAATGAATGAATAAGTGAGTGAGTGAATGAATGATTGAATGCAGGAATGAATGATTTAGTGAATGAATAAATGAATGAATGAGTGAGTGAGTGTATGAATGAATGAGTGAAATAATGATAGAGTGAACGAGTGTGAGCGAGTAAGTGAGTAATGGAGAGAGATAGAGAAAGCATTTCACCAAAATGGTTAAGATATATATATAACAAAGCATATATCTACGAAATAGCTGCCCATGAGGTTGTTCTCAGTTACGCTGTAAGACAGAGAATATATACAGTATATTCGTTTATTTCAAGACAATCTGACAAAACCAGATAGGTAACATACGAACATACGAAATGGAACATACGAACATAATTACAATAAACACTATACGAGAGATAGTGTCCTAGTAATGCTAATACAAACAATGCATTTTAAACCAATATTAAATTAGGTATAGTTTATTAGCATCACTTAGCATCATGCGGGATACAAAGTTTTTATCAATCAAGAAGCTACGCTTAGTTGGTATTGCATAGCTTCCTTTAGCAACGTTTCTTCGGGTTTGATATGAATGTTGGTTTAGTGGGGCTAAAAGTGGAGCCATCAAATGGTCAGGATTGTAACAGACTGCCCTAAATAGTTTACTATCATCTGATAAGCAGATATTCTCAAAAAAGTTGCTTTTTGTTGTAGAAACCTGCCCTTTCTGCGCGTCTTAAAAATGCTTCAAGGCTATTTATTTCATCAGCATTGATGAAACCCCACCCAAGTTGTTTTATATTGATTTCTAAACTCTGTATGGAACATGTAATGAATTGATTGAATAGTAATCGTAATGATCGTAGGGTGAAGGCGAAATGAATAACGGTAACTATATTCAACCAGACTAATAATATGTAGAAGTTTAGTTGTTGAAGATAAATGATTTGTTGACAAATTGCAGGACCATTTCTGAGAGATTAGAAATTCGGGAAGATGGCTATACCTCATCAGAACGTTATAGGATTTGATTTCAACATCGAATGATTGATTTCATTGCAGGATTTGATTGAGATATTGAATGATTGATTTACTGATTAATAGCTATATGACTGATTTTATCATTTTACCTTTGAACTGGTTTTTCTGGGATTTTAGGGAAGATGATGATGATCTTTGATTTTTTTTCTAGATTTTCGAATTTGCACTATTTTGGACCGTCTTTTTTGACACCGGCATGGATTTGTCTGAATAATGCTCGATATTGTCATCAACTATCGATATTGTCATCAATTATCTAATTGTTGTTGTTCTAGAATTGTTGCTGAGAGATTGAAGGCAGGCAGTTTTGTCCAGCCCGAGCAGTATGATCAGGCATCCATTTACTTCTCAGACATTGTGGGATTCACAACAATCGCCAGTGACAGCAGTCCTATGCAGGTAGGCGCTGAGAGCTATTATAAAACGATTTCTATTGGACATTGATATTGACTGGCTGGAGCCAGGGGCGACGTCGGTAAGATGCTCGACCGCGGATTAGTATGTGTGGGGTTAAAATCCAGGGCTTGAGCCCGTCACTGACATCGCTTTCGAGCGAGGAAACTGACGTTAATCTTAGCTTTAGCTTTTTAACTATTTTAGCAATTAGTTTAATTAAATACACGAACGCTCTAAGTCCAGATAAAACTCTTGGAAACATTTGAGCTTCTTAAATTAAAGTTCACAATCGCATTTACAATCACAATAATCATATGCTTTTGCGAAATAGAAGAGTTATGCATTTAATTTTTATCTAACTTATAAGCTCCAACATTAGGGGGCGGGCTCATTTATGGAAACTTTCTTCGTTAATAAAGAAGTGAATTCTTTTTTAATCTCTCAATAGCGTAGTAGTTAGGGGTGTACAGTTTGCGTCATAGAGTTTTAAATGACAGACCCTGAGGTAAATTTAACTCTAGTGAGTTCGATTCCCAGCTGCGCTGATCTGAGAATAAAATCTCTGACATTCACATGACTGGTCACGCGTTAAATTGAATAAATTGCCTAACGGATTTAACATGTGGTATTGAAGTGATAGATATCGACGTAGTTGATCGTTTAACTATGATGTGTGTTATTATTATTACTATTATTGCCTATCTGTTTATTTGCTAGTTAAGTATGTTTGTAAATTACTATTATTGTAAAACTAACTTGCAATATAAATAAATGAGAAAGTTCGAATAATGAAAAAGATTGTTGTTGTTGCTGTTAATCGAGCACTTGTGCTAATTAATTTTTGGTTTAGATTGTCGAGTTTCTGAACGATCTCTACTCATGTTTTGATGACATTATCGCCAAGTATGACGTGTACAAGGTGTGTTTACATTTTTAAACTTATCACTCTCCTCTCTCTCTCTCTCTATCTCTCTCTTTCTATCTCAGTCTATTACTCTTAATTTATATCTCTCTACTACTGTTTATCGCGTTTTGCCAATTGCAATATTTATCATCTTTCGATCTTTCATTGCATTCATTCATTCATTCATTTTCATTCCATTGCCCGACCCTAGTTAAACTGGGAACAAAGGGAAGATGATGATGATGATGATGATGATCTTCCATTGCAATGAAAAGATCTTACGCCCTAACCAATACGAAAACTTTGTTAAATGTCAACTACTATAACAAATTCTGTTAAAAATACAGATAACGATTCTTTAAGGATTTCATTAAATGAAATACTGAAGTATTTAATGTAGTCTTTAAGTATTCCATTTTTTAAATGATAAACGGTTTTGTTCAGTTTTAGAAATACCATACTGTTAGATGAAGAATCTGGCATAAGAGATTAATAACATAACGGCACACTGGGTGTGGAAGCGCAGATGCTTGTTTAAGGCCATACACATGTACATGTAATGTTGGATTCTATGCTATTCTTAAAAGATAACTATGCTGTCAGTTAAGGGCTCATTGACTATGACATGAAGTGCCACACAATGTAGGAATTTGTAAATTGAGTTAAAATAGTACTTTATTTCTGACTGCCTTTGATTGTTTTCAAATGTTACTGCTTTGTGTTAATGGTCATTATAACATATATTGCTTTGTTGCTGATTTCACATAATCGAGAAGTTCTCTCTATAATTATGGGCAAACATGCATGCACGAAAAATCTGAATCTATAAGCTGGATACTCGGATTAATTTTATGAGTGATTAATAGTTTGATTAACTGATTGACTATTACTATTATTCCTTAATTGCCTTATTTATTTGTTACCTTTTATTACTATAGCATTTTTGAAATGCAAATAATGAGGCCAATAATTCACAAGATAAGTTCTGTATTTGAAT
The DNA here is from genome assembly GCA_905160935.1 of Enchytraeus crypticus. Taxonomy (NCBI): domain Eukaryota; kingdom Metazoa; phylum Annelida; class Clitellata; order Enchytraeida; family Enchytraeidae; genus Enchytraeus; species Enchytraeus crypticus. The sequence continues at coordinate 112,877 of CAJHZI010000742.1, read as the reverse complement.
AGCGAATTCGTTTTACATTGTGTCGTCATTTCTTCATTCGAACTTGCAACATTCTTTTTCAAGTGATTCAACTGACATTGTGCCTGGCTGTTCAGTAATTAATAGCTATATAACTAAATTACTTTGATATTATTGATATCTGATAGTGATTCCATATCTTATTATCTAGCAATGAATATTTGGTGGAATGTTAGACAACGACGTTGAATTTAATTTATGTTTTTTTCGATATTTCAATGCATCATTATTTTTCTAATTAACAAAACCATTAAGTTTATAATCATCCAATGTACTGCTCTTCTAGACAGCTATTTTCTAATTTTCTAATTTAACCAATTAATTTAATTATTGCAAACGCTCTTTCATATTTTATGCTCCGACAATATGGAACTCTCTGCCTGAAGATCTGAGATTTTGTAATTGTATCGGTACTTTTCTTGGCAAGCTAAAACCCATCTCTTCCCCCTATAGGTCTAAATTCTGACCCGCTTACCTCGGAACGTGGACTTACACTGTTTTGATCTCGCTCCCTCTTGTGGTCTCTGTGTACTCAGTCGTCATCGTGTGGTGCTTTGGCGCATGTTTGTGTAGAGTCTGCAGAGACGTCCCTGAAATTGCCTTATGGCGAGGAACCGGACGTTATATTCTTATTGATTGATTGATATTGATAATTGGAAATATTGCTAATTTTTCCTATTGAATTTTAAAAGTAATGTATATATGAGACAGGTGGAGACGATAGGGGACGCCTATCTGGTGGTCAGCGGGGTGCCTCAGAGGAACGGTAGCAAACACGCATCAGAGGTGGCTGACGTGTCTCTTGACCTACTTAGCGTCGTGACCTCATTCCGTATACGACACCGTCCAGATCAGCAGCTGCAGCTACGCATTGGTAATGAGCCGCGTAGAATATCAATCAGTTACTGGGTTAAAGCATAGCTGGAGCCAGTGGCTACGTCGATAAGATACTCGACCGCGGATCAGTATGTGCGGGGTTCAAATCCTTGGCTCGCCCGTCACTGACATCGCTTTCGAGTGAGGAAACTGACGTTAATCGTAGCTTTAGCTTTACCAGCTCTTGTAGGCGTCTCTGATTTAATTAGGTATCGGTCGCTCAGGATAAGTATTACCACCATGATGACAAGTTAGGATTAACAATGGACGATAAATGGTGCTGAATACCAATATCGCAAGTATTTTGAAGCTGGGACAGAGGAAATTAAAAAGAAATTCCGTATGATCTTTTCAGTCCTAACAATCGTAGTATACATGTATAATTATCTCTTTGTATAGTTTTTAATCAAATTAACAATTTAAATAAAAATGGGTAAAAGTTCAAATTTCGACTTGTGATTACTAGTTAGTGATTGCGTGCTTTCAATTCCTTAACTGCTCTAGTCGTTTATATATCTCTTGTGAATTACTAAAGGTATCTCTGGATCTGAATTATAACCTGTGTTTTTTTCTGGTTGCTGAAAAAATATATCAACCACTGATTGCACGTGTCGAAAAAGGCAACGAAACACTAAGGCCTAAAAAGTCAGAAAAAACATTCAGCTCATTGGCTGCAGCTCATTGCATTAAACCTACCAGTTGCAATAAACTGCCTTGCATTTTGTTGTAACTAGAGTTGTATTGCATTATACTACGGTATATTTTGTTGTAACTAGATTTGTATTGCATTATACTACGCTATATCTGTTGTAACTAGACTTGTATTTCATTACACTATAATGTAACTAGAATTGTATTGTATTACACTACGGTATATCTGTTGTACTAGGTCTACATTCTGGACCTGTGGTAGCAGGGGTGGTGGGTAATGTGATGCCTCGCTACTGTTTGTTTGGAGACACGGTGAATATGGCTCAGGCACTCGAGTCTAGTGGAAGACGTATGTTATTATTCTAGAATATAAAAACATAAAGAGAAATTTATCGGCAGTTTCGCCATACGAGGTATTAGCAGAGTCTGTGACCTCGAAGATTGGAAATTAGTCATAATGAAATCAAATCCTGGAGTTTTTCTAAGGCTCGTAAATACGAATAAACCTTTTCCTATAATTAGGTTCTTTAGAGCAACTCTGAATAAAGTCATGAAACAAATACCGTTATTTTCACTATTTCAGCGCTACATATACACGCCAGCAAGTCAATCTACGAGCTGCTCACCGCCAACTACAACGGCTATCTGATGACGAAGCGAGGAGAGACTAATATCAAGGTATGATATTGTCGTTATGCGTTATTTCGGAGTCAGAGGTTGAAAAGTTAAGATTAGAGCAAAAGAAACATGTTCTGTAAAATAAGAATTGACTATTACAGATACTGACTAAGGCAATGGAAAATCATATCGATAGACTTGACCAATTTATGGTATAAAAGCTAAGATCTAGTTAAGCGTCAGCTGCCTCGAAAGTAGGTCAGTGAAGGGGCGAGAACTGGATTTGAATTATGCACCTAGTGATCTGAGGGAGGAAAGCTAAAATGCTACAGGCTCAACCATTAGGCTATAAAAATTTTGAAAGAAGTGACGTTGTGATTGGATATAGAGTTGATGCCCTTGAAAGCCTTGATGTTATCTTGATAGCTAATGTCCTGGATTATTTCGGAATACTAAGATGATTTGTAAAATACTTTAGCTAATTTTTCCCACCGTAGGGAACATACCCTATCTATAGTGACCATTTATTGATCACCGGACGCGTTTTGATTAGGACCTTACTTTTCAGCACACTTCTCTAACAGTTTGGTCTGGGTGTATTAATATATATATATATATATATATATATATATATATATATATATATTATAGTATATTCAGAGGTCCATGATTGGTCTATACCCTATACTCTGGGGGCTAGTTAGCGGTAAAATTAAAATGTGGTCTATCGCTCGTACACCGAAAATGAGATGGCAGAATTTTCTTAAGCTTATAATTTTCTTAGTTTATTTTTTGTTGATTTTATATTTTGAACGATCCTAGAAAATATATATATATTACGAGTTTTCTACATGTTTACAGATACGATTATTATTACGCTATTTCATTGAATAAATTTTAGGGAAAGGGATTCCAGACAACCTATTGGCTCCACGGTAAGAGAGGATTCGAAAAGCCGCTGCCGGCTTTTGACAGGTAGGAGCAACATTTCTTTTGCATTATCTTAAGCAATACAGTTATCTTAATCTTAATCCCTTGCTGTGTTCAACTGAAGAATGGACCAACCGTAACTGCACGCATGGTAAGAGGCGACTGTGCAAGGACTGATGTAGACAACGGAAAACTACCCCGAGCCATATTATTTCCAAGCTATACGTAAAAGTGTGAAGAGAATAACTTGTTAATCGATGGAGTCCTCTTTAAGGAGTGTGAATGCAGCATGTGAGTGGAATATGAAACTTTGACCTGCTACTAGGCAGAACATTAGAGATAGGGAGAGAGGGGAGGGAGAGAGAGAGAAAGAGAGAACGTAAGCTTGATCTGATAATTATTTTATTTTTCTACATTATTCGTTGAACTAGAAGAGACAGAAAATTACAGTAACAGCTGTTTATAAATGTACTGCATGTACAATTCTCACTAGCAACCAATCGTATTTTTATGAAATTGCTTTAAAATGAAATGATAAACTTGTTTGCACTGTACACAACCACTATTGTTCAATCTGACCACACTCACACAGAACCCAGACTCAAACAGATGCACGCCCGATGCTTGATTACTACTACAGGAACGAAGGGATTCGAGAGGACGAGGCCAAGAGGCAGAAGGCGATGGCCTATTACTCCGCCGAGGCTGACCGGAAGAATCCTACCTCAAAGTCTCTCATGGATCGCAAGGACACGACGGAAGATGACGACACCGGAATAGTTGTTAGATCTGCCGAGGGGAAGTGGAAAGATAAGAAGGATAGTGGAGCGGGTGGGACGGCGGGATTGGCGGAGGGAGGGTTCCATTCGAGTAGGGATGAGGATAGGGATGGAGGGACGCTATCTCCACGTCAGGTGGTGGAAAAATCCGGAATGCCTAAAGTCGGCTGATGACGAAGTTAGAGACAGCGCAGCTCGCTGAATAGTCAGAAACAAATGATATTTTCTGAAGTTTCTGAAGTAGTTTTCCGATCGTTACGTTGACAATGAGAATCAGAAATGCTTATAGCATGTGTTTATTAAGATAAAGTTTGTTTTAGTATGCTGTAAAGTGCTACAATTAGCTATCGCAATGTAGTTGTACTAAGCAACATTGAATCATTTGTTTAGAGTTGATACATTATGCTGAAACTATGTATTTGGTAAGGACACATTCTAAGGGGAGATAGTTTACTAAAGGAAGTCTTAAAGGTACAATAGAAATAAAGAGAAGTACCTTTTAGCTTGTGAATTATGGTAACTCTGCCTCAGTTTTGGTGTAGTAGCCTCTTACGAAGTCACTAAGTCAATTCAATTCGTTTGAATTCTACACGGACAACGTATGCAATTAGATTTCAAAACAATGAAATTTTGTACAAGCACTGTATTCGTGCTTTACTATAGACTTTATAAGTAAATATAATTTATATCATGATAAATTAACTTTTACTAATTGATCATTTGCAGACCAAAGTTTCAATTCTGTAATGCGACAATTGAAAAAATTAACCAATAAAATTAACTTTGAATACAAAATATCAATAATTGTCCTATTTTAATTTTAAAAGTAGACACACAATATAGTGAAACAATCACCTATGTTGATATCTATCACTTTTAACACCACATGCTTAAACCGTTCTGCAATTTAGAGCATTTTCCGTATAACCAGATGTGAATGTCCGAGATTTTACTCTCAGATCACCGCGTCTGGGAATCGAACCCACGAGGGTTCAATTCTACTCAAGGTCTATCATTTAAAACGTCCTGATGTTAAACCTACGCTATTGAAACATTCTAAATTTTGTGTGAATGTGAAATCGAGATATGGAAGTTGAAAGTGTTACTTCTGTTCACCTTTAGTTTGAAACTAGGCTATAATTTAACACTGTATTTTCAGTATACTTCAAGACAGGAAACCAGCCAATTTGATATTTCGATTCATGTTTTCATTTTTCATATTTCGTAAAGTGTTACAAAACTGATACTTTATCTTAGGCTATATTACTCAGCCGGATCATCATCAGTCCACGTATTAGTGTATAATTTATTTATTTAGTGATATAAAATGTATCTAAAATTTGGTATTTATATATTCTAGTCCATTCATTAAGAACACAGCGTAGACCTATATTACACTTTGTTCCCATGTCAAAAGTGTTTAGTTTTGCTGAAAAACAAATACGGTACTGATGGGAATAAATAAGATTATTAATTTTCATTAACCTGATATTGCTTTCACAAAATTGAGATTTACGTCTGTGCTATACTGTTCTACCGGCCTTTGTAGTTTATTTTAGAAATACATTACAACCCAAGCAACTAAAACCAGACATGTACTTCAAACATAGACTCATAATACGCTATAGATCAAATTTTAAATTAGTATGTAAATTTATTTAAAATATATACAATTCAAACCCCATAGGACATATTTGAAATGGAGATAGTTTACTAAAGGAGGTCATTGATGGTAGAATGGAAGGAAAGAGAAGCAGAGGAAGACTGCGATTAGGAAAGTTAAATAATCTAAAGATCCACTCATATGTGGACATAAAAAGGACAAAGGAAGACAGAGAAGAGTGGAAGCATAATATATCATGGACCTGCCAGTAGGCAGTGCACTAAGAGAGAGGCGATTTAAACACGCGACTTACTGAATTTTGTAACTATTTCGTATATTACGCCAATGAATCAAATCGCAACTATTTTCTTTACTGTTTCCCATGCATATCGCTGCCAAAACTACTTTCTTTTAACCTTACCTTTTGACTTGTTCTTCGTAAACCGATCATATATTAAACAGAGGCACATAGCCAGTACAGACAGTCCTATGATAATCCAGACCACGTAAGCAATCCTGTGTGCAGTATCTCCCACTTGGTGTCCGTCAGATTCTGCTAACTCATTTGTAAACCCATTTACGGCATTATCCCCCAGACCAGTATTAAATAAACCAGTTAGATTACGAACCTCAGATTCATCAGGACCGCTGCCAGTATCACTTTTGATGATCTTACCGCCCGTGTTATATCTCTCAGTATCTCTAATGCTGCGACTACTCTTATAGCTCAGGTTATGGTCATTGTTTGAATCAGTTCCGGGGTTAATGTAGTCGACAGCCCTTCTCCGGCCTGAAGTTAATTTCTGCGATTCGTCGCTGTTAAAAATCTCATCAGATTGCGCGTGATGGTGACGCGGTTCAATATCGCCGTAGCCTATGGTTGTGAGAGTGATTAGGCAGAAATATAGCGACTCGAAGTATGTCTGTTTCTCCCACAAGGCAAATAAAATCATTCCAGCGGAAAGATATCCGAGGAATACTATCACACTGGCAAGAACCGGCACAGTGGAACGTTCTGCCTTTACTTGATCTTCTATAGTCTCGTCATCATCATCTTCTTCTTCTGCTTCTTCTACATCAGATGAATTATGACGGATTCTTGACTTGCCAAAAATATCGATACTGTCATCATAAAGAATCCCTTTTCTAGCAAACTTCTCTTTGCGGTCTGAGTATTTTGAAGGATCGTTAATAGGAATTATTTTAAGGAATTTTTTCTTGCTTGACTCTTCTCCTTTTCTCCTTTTTGAAAACATTTTGTGCTCTTCATCGCGTTCATTTACATTTGGCGAATCTTCATCCTGAAAACGCTTTGAAGGTTTAAAAGAATCCTTCTTAATCTTCTGAGACGAAGGGTGACTTTGAACTCCTTGTGATCTACAAGTTTCATCGTCAGAACAGGCGGCACTGACCTCGGAAGTTGAGGAACTGCTGGCGCTTCTTGCGGTCACAAAGGAATCATCCGAGTTCCTTCCAGCCGACATCAAACAACCTGTTCCTTTTCCTTTTCTTCTCCCTGCAGTTGTTCTCTGCATTGCAGCTGATCTTCTCTGACTCTTAGGTGACTTTCTATATCTACCCTTAGGGATCTTTGGAAGAGCTTTCTCCTCTTCAAGAGGTGATATAATTTTGGCATCTGCAGCGTTGGATTTCTTCGCTTTTTCCTTTTTATAGCCCATTGCTATTTCCTTTGAATAATTAACACTGCTAGTAGAATCATCCCTTGCGGTAAAATTTCTAGGAAGTGATTTGGAAGTGCCAGGAAGATTTTGCATCCGTCCTAATTCAACCTCCGTTGGATTCGCCGGAATAAAACTCATGGGTCCAACAGTAATCTCCGCTTTATCCATCTTTCCTCCAGCTTTGTCTAACGGCTCGATGTTTGTTGGAACCTCCTCTTCGATACGATACTGCCTTTGTAGTGATTTTTTTCGATGACGCTGTACTTCTGCTCTTTGACCTCTCGTTGGTAAAGTCCTTATTCCAGAGTCTTCCCAGTCATCACCACCGGATTCTTTCGCTACTACTCGATTATCTGTACTTGTAAGTTTCGAATACTCACCTTTTCGCGTTTGGAGGGTTCCTGGATAACTTTTCTGTGTTTTAATACGATGTGGTGTAAAGTACTGGTAACCAATCTCGTATTCCTTATTAGTTTTATCAGCTTGGAATCGCCATTTACCCGCAGGAGCTGGCCCCCCTCCTTCCTCTCCCAAAAGTACTCTTTGAGGCAACTCCGGATTTCCGGGCGTGACGGATTTGCTCGTTATTCTTCCATGTAGTCGTTCATAAATGTGAGATGCCCCATCATTGGCACCGGCTACTTCGCCATCATATACAGATTTACTGCGACTGTATTTGGGTGTTTTGTATTTATTTTTCTTACCGCTTTCAAAATCTAGAGACTTCTGCGTCAATAGAAGCTTACGTCCATTGTCCGTTGAAACTGTTCCCAACAATCCACTGGATTTCCTAGTAGAGCCAAGTGTTCCGGGCTCTCCCATACTGGCAAGAGTTTGTCTCCTCATATTGGAATATCTATCAGGTACAGTTGTGTAAGCTAAAGATTGAGCACGAAGTCTATTTCCTTGCACACCCCTATATGGAATGTTGGACAGCTGCTGAACTTCAAGGGTTAAGTAATTTCTAGGCCTGTCAGCTGCTACAATCTTCTGCTGCTGTGTGCGGTTGCAGCTCTGACAGCAAATGACGTCACAAAATATCGACCAATAAAATGCGCAGAATAGTTTCCCCAATAGTCTTCCTACTTTCAGAAGATAAAAGAACATCAGGGGAATTCCTAGAATGGCGTAGATTAAGGAAATAGTTCTTCCAAGAATTGTGTGTGGGGTTATACGTCCGTATCCTACAACATAATATATCCTCTATCATTGAGTTGGTTAAACAATTGTTTGAATAAACTATATGCATTATGATATTGCAATTGTTTAAATTGAAATTAAAGTTAATTGGATAGTTGTAGACGATGCTTTTAAAAGCTCTACCATGATACCCTAACAGAATCATGGTACAGTATCGTAGTACTAGTTTCTCTTCATAAATAAATCTCTCAGGTTGATAGCAATTATCGGTGATTTCTAATGATTTCGAGCCAATACCTTTATAGGATGAAATATGTAATAAGCTTGAACAGATTGCATCGTTAAAATGTCATTTTCTGTAGTACTTTCATTTGTATTTTTGGATCGATCCAATTAAATAAGGAGTTAACACAAGCAGAAAATATATACTGTACATGTATACACACACATACACACATACACGTATAGATTTAATTCATTTCACTTCATCAGAACAACATACAAGTAAATGTTCAATACTAGCACAGTAGCAAACAAATTCATACAAAAAATCAAACGAAAGCAAATATCCGTGCAAACATTGATAAGCATGCACAACAATGGAAAAAGTAAAAGTACATATTACACACATGCGTGTGAGTGTGTGTATACTAGTGTGTATACCAGTGTGTGTAGTGTGTGTGTCCATATACCGACTGTGGTTATTAATGTGTGTGTGTATATGTGTGTGTGTGTGTATGTGTGTGCATATGTGTGTGTGTGCATATGTGTGTGTGTGTGTGTGTGTCCATACCCACTGTGGTTATTAGTGACGTCGAATAGAGAAGTGATCCAGTAAATGACCAGGTTGTGACCCTGGCCTCAAGCCTGTTGATGACGTCACTCTGAGAAGAGTACATGACGTCATAGAGATTGTCCTGAACACGGAATGATCTTAACCGGATCCTATCTTGCAGGACTACCTCAGAGATCAGTCGAGTTACAGTGGAGTCGAACACTGAGCTATTGTTGTGAAATAAAATCATATCGGCAGTATAGAGAATTGTAACATTATATCATCATTGAAAGGTCGAAGAAGGTACTTACTTATTGCACGGTTGACCTATATCATTATTGAATAATAAACAAAAATTACTTAGTTACTGAATGGTAAACTAAATAATTTCATTACTAAATATTTTACTAAAATGTGTTTCTTTTTAATAAATGATAGGCAAAGTTACTTAATATCTGATTGATGGATATAAATTACTGGATTATTGATGGAACGACACAATTATTTCATTAACGAATGCTAAACTTATGAACTTTTAAGGAAACTTATGAACGAATGCTAAAATTATAACAAGCAGATTTCTGATCAATGAAGAAATCATTTATGAATAGAAAAATCACATTACAAGAAAATAGTAGAATAAAATGCTAGTAATAGATTTTCTAATCGTTTAGAAGTTTAAAACAAAATTAGATCAATAAGGAATAAAAATCATTTCTTTACTAAATAGCTTAATTCTGTATTGTTTATGAATGACAATGAATATTAAATATATTACTGAGCAATGTAATCTAGTTGGAAATGAAAAATAATTTAAATCATTTAGTCAAAATGATTAAGAAGTAAATCTTAATCACTAACAGGTTAGTCTAGAACATTCGAAAAAGTTATGAAGAAACATTGAAATAGCTCCCTAAATACAATCACCAATATAATCAGTCTAGATCAGTACAAATCAGTCTAGATCAGTACAAAATCAGTCTAGATTAGTACAATCAGCCTAGATCAGTACAATCAGTCTAGATCAGTGCAATCAGTCTAGATCAGTGCAATCAGCCTAGATCAGTACAATCAGTCTAGATTAGTACAATCAGCCTAGATCAGTACAATCAGCCTAGATCAGTACAATCAGTCTAGATCAGTGCAATCAGTCTAGATCAGTGCAATCAGCCTAGATCAGTACAATCAATCTAGATTAGTACAATCAGCCTAGATCAGTGCAATCAGTCTAGATCAGTACAATCAGCCTAGATCCGTACAATCAGTCTAGATTAGTACAATCAGCCTAGATCAGTACAATCAGCCTAGATCAGTGCAATCAGTCTAGATCAGTACAATCAGCCTAGATCAGTACAATCAGTCTAGATTAGTACAATCAGCCTAGATCAGTACAATCAGTCTAGATTAGTACAATCAGCCTAGATCAGTACAATCAATCTAGATCAGTACAATCAGTCTAGATCAGTGCAATCAGTCTAGATTTGATTATATTAGTAGTGTAAGGGCTCAACAAGGGTATGGCCTTGTTTAACTTCAGTTAAACTGCACTTAAATTAATGGGAATATCAAACTTAAAGTAAGCAGATAAAAGCAACAAATTATTATAGGAAAATGCTAATCTATCGACCCAGTACTACCAGTTAATAAAACGCACCAGTCTTGTTTAAATTAGCTTGAAAGGGCTTGACCCTTAAGTCTGTAACTGAGTAGTTAGTTATTAAATACAAATATGAAATGACTCACTGTTTCTCTTCAGTTCGACCTGGCTGGTCGGGTGATGTGGTAGATCGAAGTCGCCACAGATACGCTGAAGCCTTCGTGGCCAGACTGGCAGCCGTCTTTCGTTCCTCCAGCTCATTCTGAGCCTCCGTCATGCTGAACAGAAAGGCTCCCATCACGAGGTAGGCAAGGATGATGACCAGCATACACGGTGCAGAGAGTATCCATGACGATATAATCCTGCAGGAGGTACGGATTCCTCCGCAACTCCTTTCTTCCGGTTCTGTAATCGAACCAGCACCTTCGAGATCTGAATTTTCTTCGATCTTATTTTTAAACCTTGGACTCTTAATTTGAGGAGTTGAAGGAGAGCAACATATACAACATCGGCGTCTCTTAGAGGTGGAATTAACGTTCGTTTCGGCATCCTCCTGTAGCTCGATGCAAGTGATTTCTGGGGATTTCCTTCTAGGGGTTTCTTCCGTCATATTGTTTATAGAAACGTGCAGATTTGAAATTACTGGGGCTGCTACATAAATAATCCTTGTAGTTGAAGTTATATTTAAGTTATCATGGACCTATTTTTATCCTCTTTCATTTTATTATCTGTGCTTTTTTTCCTAAGATCTATATGACCTAATATATCAATATATTGGTAAAGTTTCTGTTAATCTATCTTTGGTTAAAACTATGAAAAGTTATACACGAGTTCTCAGGTGTAAGTTGTTAACCGCACATCATCTTGGCTAAAAACTATGAAAAGCTATACACTACTTCTCAGGTTTAAGTTGTTAACCGCACATCATCTTTGGTTAAAACTATGAAAAGTTATACACTAGTTCTCAGGTGTAAGTTGTTAGCCGCACATCATTAGACTCGACCTTGAGTCCCGATAAATCCCGATGATTACAGAAAAGCAAGTTGCAGCGAGCACTATTTAGAGAAATGATCCGCGGAATCGTTATATAATAACAATCCATCAAGAACCCGAAAAAATTAGTTTATCCACTGCTACATGACATACCCAACCTTCCAATCATAATGCTGAGCTTACTTATGTTCTTACATCTGATTTTAGTCTTCTGATCTTACTTTTGTTCTTTTTTCTGATATTATTTTAATCATACCTTTGACTTTAATTTTGATCTTATATTCAATCTTGTTTCTGATCTTAGTTCTGATCTTACCTCTAATTTTAGTTTTGACTTTACTCCTGATTTTGTATGTCTGATCCTACTTATAGTCTTACCTCTGATCTTGTTCTGATCTTATTTCTGACATTGCCTTTAATCTTAGTTCTGATCATGGATGCATTGCATGAAGAGAATAAATGAAGAAGCTATTTTAACTGTGTGGCGCTAGAGGACGCCGCATCAGTGGCTTCGGTGATAGCAGTTGTACCCAGACATACAATGCATGCATGCATTAAAAGCTCAATGACTTTATCAATTAAGAACATATCAGCACGTATTTTACGTCATTTTGCAAAGAAATGATTGCTCTTCAAAATAGCATTAGCAGAAATTTTATATTGCATGTTTGCAAGTATTTTTTATAGAGATAATCTACACTAAATGTAACACGCCCGTAATCCTGTATTGGAAATTTCTTATCTGACCCCACTCCAATTCGCGAAACTATAAGTTTCACGTTATTTAAGATATTCGAACGAAATTTCTCTATGTTTGGTAGAATTGGCTGCTGGTCAAGTGTTGTAAATTTCAAGAACATCGGTCCACTTCTTACGACTTTATTGTTAAAACAATTTGGGATATCAGTTATAAAAACAAAATGTATAACTAGGGAATGATAGTAGAAGCAGTGGAAAGGATTGGAGGAAAGACTAAATGTCGAAACATTGAAAGGAAATATATGCAAAATGTGAATTTTGGAGGTGACCGATGTATCGTTGTAGTAGATCAGGTCTCTATCGCTTCAAACCTCATCGCATCGTATAGCATTTCGTGAAATTTAACATAAACGACGACGAATGGCGTAAAAGGATAAAGAGATACGGAAGTTATATTATTTAATATGTATATAATATGTATATTTATTTAATATGGATATAAAGATTGGTGTTACAAGTCTTTACGAATTCCTGAACCATTATAATTAAGTTAAGTTAAATGGGGAATATATGAAGAATCAGATGACCTGTATTATATATTCGGGGGTGATTTTAATCCAGACCTGAGGACCAATTCTGCACATGCTGTTGTAATTAATACCTTCCTGGCTAATTATAAGATCAAAACTGTCAGTACTAGAGCTAATAACAATAATATTGTGTTCACTTTCTCAAACACTATGCTAAATCAGTGTAGTTTAATTGGTTGCATTTGTATATTTGAGTGCTCATCCGACTGCTTAGTCAAGTATTGCATCCAGTATGTAATACTGTAGACAATGCTGTAAATCACTCTGATAAGCTGCCCGTAGCTGTTTGATTGGCTATGCCAATGCATTCCATATTTTGCTCATCTATATCAGCTGATCACCGCCTAGTACCAGTTGTGAGTTCGGGCACTCCTTCCAGTAAAAATAATTTGCGTTGCGTAGACTTAATAGGTTGCTGATGTGAGATATGAATATGAAGATTTTCTATGAACGTATTAATACTAGACAATGTACAGTACGTTTTCTTAGTCTTAGTGCACTGCCTACTGGCAGGTCCATGGTTTATAACGCCTTCACACTTCTCTGTCTTCCGCTATACAGTAAGTTTACAATAAATAAACAAGAAGTTTAGCTTCACTCGATTGAAAGAGTAGAGCAAATCATTTAAAAAACTAAAACAGAGCAAATTACAGAGCCATTATTGAAAAATTTTCGTGGAGATCATTGAAAGGTTTTACGAGGTTTCAAACTGAAATTTGATTTGCCTTTTAAAACAATTTTTATGTAGAGTGGTAAAAGTTTGACTGCCGCAACACTTCTGATGTATTGTGAGATGAGAAGAAACTGACAGAAAGAGAAATAAAGTTTAACCTGCCAAGCCGTGCAGGGCTGATACAAGATATAGAAGTGCAAATAGAAACTCTGCGGGTGTTCAAAGAAACAGCGTTCATGCCGCATCTAAGTGTGTACAATGAATTGTAAGAAAGAAATTCCTCCTTTAAAAATCTACAGATTTGTAAATTGCAGTTAATCTAGAGCCAGTGGCGATGTCGGCAAGATATTCGATCGCGGAGTGTGTACGGGTTCAAATCTTGGCTCGCAAGTCACTGACATCGCTTTCGAGTGAGGAAACTGACGTTAACATTATCTTTACAGCTTCTGCCATAATCTACAGTAAATTTGTGATCATTCCTCTTGCAACTGACAGTTAATTGCATAGAAATGATAGATTGCAATATTTAAGGCCTGTGCATATATAATCAAGCTCATAATGTAAGCTTGTGTGCTAAATATGTCAGCTTCACCCGCTACCTTTCTTTGCTGCTACACAGGCATATAAAAATAAAGTATAAAAATTCAAATCTTATTATTTACATGAGCGTTGGCTTTCTATGAACGACATAAAGCGATTAGCAGGAAGAGACATTATAGACTTCTGCTTTGCCTCTTTGGTATCGATAGTTGTTTCCTCTCTCTGAGAAAGGAGAGGGCGGATGCAGGGAAAAATGTGAAGTAGTATTCACAATTCTCTACAACATAGATATCTTCAAAAATCTCGTTAAACATTAACTTTCGCGCAACAATAATCTCCTGATACTGAAAAAAATGTGTTTCGCTGATTTATTGATCAGTTGATTGATTCACTAATTTATTTAAAGAGTCAGTGGTTCAGTGGTTCCCTAATCTCGTAAGAAATAGATTCTGAAGCAAGAAATGAAGAGAAGAAACGAAGAAAGGCTGAATCACTGAAGGGATTGCGCTGTTAGATTTATAGATTGCTAATATTTTGATAACTTTATTGGAAATTGAATCAAAATACTGATTGATTGACTTCCTATGAAAGATTGATTGATTTAATTTTGTGTAAGAAACTCATAGTGCCTGCTGGGCTTGAATGTTATTACAGCGATACAGATTTAAGAAGCAGGAATGACGTAAGAGAATTACAACTTGACGACAGAATCCATACACTTCTGTCTGCCACACTTCATTCGACACGTTTAATTCTGAAGCTTTGCAGCAATCTCTACGTGTAACATTGAATCTTCGCTAGCAATTTAACACCTATAGATATAGGTCCCCCGTGTTGTGCTCGGGTATGGTTGGACCACTGCAGAATAGGGCAACCGCAAACAATCTGCTGCGTGCACGTTAGAGGCGACTAAGGCAGGAGCTGAGGATGGCAAGAGGGGACCCACCTCACCATGAAATATTTTCCCCAGATTAAATGGTAATTAATCCATCTAACTGAGTAAGGCAACGAGAAATCACCTTAGAAGCTATACTTTTCCAAAGCTACAGGCTGCATAAGGTATGGATAAGGCATAGACTTTGTGAAGGGATTAACTTGTTGATCTAAAGAGTGCTCATATTGAGCAGAAAACAGACTTTGAGTATAAATATGTACCTTAAACCTGCCACTTGGAAGTGCACTGAAGAGGAGAGAAAGGGAGAGAGATAGGCCTATTCTTAGTATATAGGAAGAGGTTAAAGTGGCAGATGAGATCTAGTGGAACTGTAAACAATTTCGGGCCCAGCTTACACCTTGAGGACCCCTAATTTCTAATACGGACCCCTACTAGAACTACTAGTACCCACTTTTGAAAAAAATGAAAGTGAGAACTTGTAGAACTGAATTACCCTAACTATAACCACTGTTTATATGTGTACCGCCGCAACATCAGGTGGTTACAGATTCGGTAGTAGGAGGCGACTAAGCCATAACAGAGGAAAGCAATGGCAATTCACTTTAGAGGCCACGTGTTTGTGTATATATGTTCGAGATTATGGGCTGTAATGATATTTTCAGAAAGTTTTGCCTAAGGATGTAGGATAATTATTGTTTTATAGAGCGATCTTTGGGGAATATAATATTTATTGAAAAGTTAAAATGAGATATCAATGTTGTCAATGTTAGTAATGGTAGAGTGTGAGTGCAGTGTGTCTGTATTGAAATAAGAATAATTTGCACTGTCTGTCAAACCCTGCACTAAGATTGAGTCTATACTTAAAGTTATTCAACAGATGACTGCATTTTACAACAGCATTATAGTGTACATGTACATACGATTATAATGTTTAATAACGATTGCGAATGTTTGGCAGATTTACATTAATCGAGTAATCAATCAAGTAAAGCAAAGAACAACATTAAATACACCACTAACGGCTGTCACTCTTACGTTATTTTTGTCCATATGTTGCCGAGATGCAACGAATTGATAATGATAAAAATATTCGCAACATTATGACAATAGCTCAAGCTCAACATACAATTTTCATGGGAGAATTATCAGGCCAAATCACACACTAGTAACTTAAAACTCTCCTCCTTTATTCTTAAAACAAATAAATTACACTGGATTGATGAGAATATAGTCCGATTTAAACTCTGCAATTTTAATAACGCATATAATTTCCATGATGTGACTCAAAACGACTGACATCAATACCTTCCACTATGTTCGAAACTTTTACTCGTATTTCAACTATATTCTGACAAAAATACGAAACTGTTTCGTCTGATATCTTGTATTTAATTTACATGTACGTTTCAGAGTATACTGACAACTATTCTTGATATTCGAAATAATATACATGAGCAACGGTCATGGAACATTCTCTCGTATGCGGTGACGATATTCGGATTGCATTTTCGTTCGTCACTACCCCAATACATTTCTATTCATGCGGATGAAATGAACTAAATTGTATTGCTAATTGTTTTCAATTGAAGTACTCATAATGGCTCTACATGATCACATTGCACAACGACTCATTGTATTTACTGTAGATTGCGGTGTTCATCTCCCTCTCAATTATTCTCAAATAATTTAGAATAATAATATAAATAATAATGTAAATAATAATATAAATAATAATATAAATAATAATATAAATAATAATATAAATAATATTATTTAGAGTAATATTAAGGTTCCCTCTCAATTTTTCTCTGCTTTCACATTCCACTAAGAACAATGGTTCTCTTTCTCCCAATTTAAAGGACGTAGATGCAAGTCCGTGGCATATAGCTCTCCCAATTTTACCAACTAAAATCTTTAGAGTGAGACGTAATACAGAAAAACTTGTAGTGTAAATAGTTTGGAAGGGTCAGTTAAAAATTGCAATGGCTTGACGGTCACAGCTTCCACTTAACTCTCAATTGAGTACCTCCTGATAAGTGCAACCCTTAACTCAAAAGTTAAAAAATGTACATCTATATCCACGTCAATATCGAAATTATACAGTCTGAATTGTGTCGTATCTCTCGTCTGACATTCCATTAGACCTCACGTTACAGGCTAGACACCAGCCTATATCATTGCGACATTTGACCCCTGCCTGTGTATCGGATAGCATGCATTAGCACAGCAACGGTAAAGAACAAATAACGTTAAATATTTAACGTTTCTAGTAGAACCATTTAACGTCCGGCAATATATCAAGCATTGCATAACCCTAGCTGCACAGAATTCCAACCGTTGCTATCGTTGTCATAGATATAAAACTGTAATAATGGCCGAAGTTATTCGTTAGATATTCTCTCTCTCAGTGCACTGCCTACTGGCAGGTCCAAGGTATATAGCGCCTCCACTCATCTCTATCTTCTGTTTTCCTCTTCAAGTCCACACATGAGTGGGTCTTTAAATCATCTACCATTCCTTTTGATATACAAGTATTCTTAGGGGATTCTGTTTGTGACGAGATGGGTCCCCTATGCCTTCCTCAGTTTTGACTAATATTTACCGGGCAGGGGCGTCATTCCCTGAGAACACAATTCTGTTTACCCGTTAGATATTAAGCAGATAGATGTGTCAGGAAGTTACCATTTATATGCTGAGCTCGCTTGTTAACGTTATGCTTTTAATTATTGAATGATTTATTATTTTAGTAAATTATTTTAATTATTTAATGATTATTCTACTAAATATCTAGAGATTAAATACTAAAAAATAGATGCTATTATATTTCTATTTTCTACTTCTTTATATTTTCAATTTTTACGATGCCATATTATTATTACTCAATGCCTTTGTTTTAATACTTTCATGGGACATTTTCCATTCAAATATAAACTTAGCTCATGTGTAGTGCTTAACATTTAAAACAAAGTAATATATGTAATATATATTTAATCAACTTAAATTTAGCTATCGGAAACGTAACGCTTGTTCACATGCATATCCAAGCGATTGAAGCCAAGTCTCACGTTGTTACTCTTTCAAAGTAAATGGCTAGATTTTGAAAATGTAACTAAATAGTTACGGAATAGTGGACTAAACTGCTCTTACTTTAAGTCTATTATATGAAGATACTTACTTCATGAATTGTCTTTTACTTGCATTAAACTAGTTACGCGTTTACAACCTTTACAGCCCTACAACCTTGTAGGGCCTATACTGTTGTAGAATAATTAATTTCAAGAAATACCTGCCACAGTTATGTCTGGTCTTTTCCTAGGACATACACTGTACGTGCGATTCACAAACCCGCTTGTGTGAAGCCAGTGGCGACGTCGGTAAGATATTCGACTGCGAATCAGTATGTGCGGGTCAAATCCTGAGCTCGCCGTCACTTACTGAAATCGCTTTCGAGTTATGAAACTGACGTTAATTTTAGCTTTAATGAAATGGTGCGAACCAAATTTCGTGGAATAAAAAATCTTGGTTTTTAACACTCCTTAAGCTGAGAAGCGTGATGAAAATAATATGTATTTTGTCTTTGCTTACGTCTACCTTATTAAAAGTTCTTACTTTTTCCAATTATTCATGCAAGTATAAAGATTAACACTTAGGTTTTGTAGAGATTTCAATTAATTTTTAATTTCTTAGTTCTGTGCGAGTATACCTCCGCTACTCTCGACTTTATGATGACCTTTATGATCTTATAAATCTCCGAGTTTTACGTCGATTTCTAAGCTTAATTTATTCTCTTAGGAGACCCCGTGTATTTTATTATCGCTTTACAACCCCGTACTGCTGTGTGGCCTTCTTTTCTAGAGTACACTAAACGAATTAAGATTTTTTCTAAAACGACAAAACATTCTAGGTAGCCCTTACAGTTACTGAATTGATTGACTTCTGTAGATTCAAAATATGAAGTCAATTATCAAATATGGAGCAATTTTGAGAGGTTATTCCTCATATCTGAATAACTTTGACTGTATGATTATACGAACTTACTAAGTTCTCATTTATTACGAACTTATGTGTGCTGTCGTATTGGCACATTTGTTAGCAATGCTTCTCTGTTTTGTGTGGTGATGTGTACGTGCATGTATAAGCATGTATGTTGCGAATGATTCATCATGTTTCCCTATAATTATAATTACCGTTCATAGGTGTAATTAAATAGACAACATAAAATATTTGCAAATAAACACTTTACAATCGTAGGAATTCTAATCATCATCATCATCATCATCATAATCATCATCATCATCATCTAGTGCCCGTTTCTCAAGAGACAGCTTTTCAAGTGCTAGTTTCTGCCTCTCTCACTTGTCGTATGACTATACTCTGTAAACTTTGCTGAGACTCAATGGAAACATTCTTCAGTTAGACGAGAGATTAACTTGAGAATTTGAGAAAGTCTTCAGTAATTTGTTATCAATCCTTAACTGTCGCTTGAAAATCCAACTAATCGTGTACCGCCGCACATCCCAAGATACATGTCTCATGCCTACATTTATCTGTCTTTTCTATCTCTCTCTATCTCTATCTCTCTCTCTCTCTCTCTCTATCGCTCTCTCTCTCCCTCCCTTTCACTCTCTTTACCTGTTTAACTCACTCACTCATCGACTCTCGTTTGGGGTATTCATTCTTTATCATTTTCTCTCTGTCTCTTACAAACTAAATTCTATATCTAAATTTGAAACCAAAATCGACGACACAAACGTAAAACCAGTAACATTTAAGATTGCTTATGCATCAATCATTTCAAATGAAATTAAACAATATCAGTAAGTGATAGAAAACCAAAGCCAAGTTTAGCATCAGTCTTCTGTCTAAAAAGTCTATCAGTGATTGGTAAGCACTGGATTAGTATATTCAGATTGGTATATGCTATTTTCAAAGTTAAAATATGCTCATACTAATCCGCAGACGGACCTCTTACCGACATGCTACAGGCTTTGTCTTTTCTTCCTTTTCTTACAAAGGGGTCTACAGTAAAACTATAGGCCTATTAATCATTTATTTATGTTATCATAAGGAATTATGATTTATACATCAAGATGACATATGCTAAGCTAGTTATAATTAGGAAAACAGTTAATGAAAACCGCTGGGAAAAGATATATAAATATATTGGAATATAGAGAGATCATAGCTTGCACTGCATGCTGTTAGACTAAAGCAACCCAGTAACCCATTTCGTCAATTAAAAACCCACGTGAAATTTACCCTCGAGACACGAGTGTTAAAATTGTTGAACTACTAGCATCCTAGTTCCCGACCATGGAACCCGACTCGGATTCAAGAGAAGAAGATGCTGAACTAAAAGCATCGACATTTGAAGAGAATGAAGGCAATTATGACATTAGTGAAGCATAGTAATATATGTAATGTTAGCTTAAGCATACTTGTACCTAAAATAACATTTGCTGCAGTGAAATGATCAACTATGTTGTTATCTATCACTTTTAATACCACATGTTTAAATCATTAGTCACCTTAGTCCTTTTTCCGTGTAATCAATAATGTGAATGTCCGAGATTTTACTTTCAGTTCCGCGTAGCTGAAAATCGAACCCAAGAGAGTTAAGTTCAACTCAGGATTGATCATTTAGAAATTCATAACGTTTTATGACGCCTCTAACCACTGCGCTATTTAAGCACTCCATAAGTAAAATTAAGCACACATTGTAGTGAAATTACGAAAACACACTATACATATCATCTGTCATGATAACTCTTTTAATACTATATGTTTATTCATTAGGCAGTTTAGTCAATTATCCATGTTGCCAGTCCTGTGAATGTCCGAGATTTACTCTCTAATCAGTTCTACAGGAAATCGATCCCGGGACCACAAGAACAGCCATTTAAAACCTCATGACGTTTTAAAAGGTAAAAACTAATGCTAACGTTAATTGACTCTTTCGTAAGCGATGTCATTGAAGGGGAAGTCCGGGATTTTAACCCCGCACGTACTAATCCGCGTTCGAATATCTTACCGACTTCGCCATTTAGCTGTGGCGATGTCGGAATATTAGCTATATACAGCCATGTACTATTTCTATTTATAGATATTTCAAATGTCATATATCTATTTATAGATATATGACATTTGACAGTGACAAGTGCGAGAAAGCCTGCTGCAGTTTCATCAATCAATTACAGACTTTTTCTTATTCGACAAATATAAATCTCATCAGAGCTCCTTTCGTATTTTCTCACCCTAGGACGACTTGAAACGTCATCTGGCTAATAACTCGCATATTTCATCATTAGCGTCACAGGCGAATACCATCAAACCCCGAACTTATCAATTCACAAGACTTACTTTTCTATCAGCAACTGCTAGTGAACTTTTGAAAAAGTCAATATACTTTATAGTAGAGCTGCATTGGACTAGTTTGGTAGTAGAATATTTAGTTTCCGAATATACGCTGATTTCTCAATTTAGAGATGAATTGAAATAACTTCAAAGCCATTAATCAGTGCATACGTACACTAGATTTATACAATGATACAAGTAATCTATCTATTAATATAATTTCACTATTTGTGTAATTAACATTTCTAGAATGAAATATTTAAAAGGAGTTCTAGATTAATTTAATCCCATATTGTGCTATTCTGATAGACTGCTAGAGCATAGAAACACGGATTCGTCATCGGTTAGTTGAGTTTGTATCAGGTGTCCCTGGACCTAATCACAAATCCATTTTAAGCCAAATTCGTCTTCAAACCTGTCGGCTATTGCACCAGGGGCACTTTTTCACTCCAGTTCTAAAGTGAAAGAGTGCTGTCTCAATGTAACTCCAGTGTTCAACCGAGTGCCTGGATAATCCAAGGTATATATTTCTACTCGAAGTCTGCTTTCACTCTTCTTAAAGAGCACTTCATAGCTCAATAAGTTAAGCCCAACACAAAGGGATAGCTACGCATTATCCATTCCTTATGTAGCAAGAGCAACGCTTAAAATATTAATAGTAACTTATTAAGTATTATTAAAAATACTTTCTCTAATTACAGCAGCCTATTTCGAATGGTTTTCGTGGTGGTCAGCTAGATGAGATACTCTGTATCCTCACCAACCTCCGATTTTCCTCACTTTAGATGTGGACATCGATATTTATGCATTTATTCCGCATATGCATTTGTTGTATATACATTTGTTGTATATTCATTTGTTGCATATACATTTGTTGCATATACATTTGCATCATATACAATTGTTACATACACATCTGTTGTCTAGGAGGAAATGAACATATCTATCTAAATTTTCCAATCATGTTCACTTCGATTCGTCGCTTGGTCTCATCTGTTTAGATTAACTGCACTTGTTTTAATTGACTCATCACTGCCGACCTTGACCTGATTCCTCAAGATCTCGATAAAATCTTGGACTGATTGATCGTAACTTCCAATTAACACGGATTCGTCATCGGTTAGCTGAGTTTGTATCAGGTGTCCCTGGACCTAATCACAAATCCACTTTAAGTCAAATTCCTCTTCAAATCTCTCGACCATTGCACCAGAGGCACTGTTTCATGCCAGTTTAAAGGTAAAAAATGGTGTCTCTCTTCGCAAGTCCATGCCATATAACTCCTCCACATACTTTAATCCTTTGATTTTCTCTTGACATCAGTACATGAATAATATATCCAATCAACTAGCATCCAAAGTATCGGTCTGCCTCTATTTCTTCATCCATTATTCCTTCAATTATCTTATTAGTAAGCCAACTCCTCCCAGAATATGACCCATCCCGTTATTCATTCCATAACTTATGATATTTATCAAATATCTATTTGTGCCAACCCTGTCTAGGATCTCTTCGTTTGTAATCTTTTCAGTCAAATTGATCTTTGTCATTCTTCTTCATAGGCACATTTCGAACGTTTCCAGTTTCAGAACGCGTCCTATCTTAACTTCCATATTTCACAGTCGTAACTGAGCGTGGTCCACATAAAGTTTTTGCAATCTTTGTCTTCGTGAACTACTTACAACTTTTTGTTAGTAATTATTTTCTCCTAGAGATGGCCTCTATCGCTCCCCTCATCTTCTGCTATAGTGGGTCCTAACTATCTGAAGCTCATTACCTTTTCTAACTTATCTGTAAAGGTTAGGCTACGAAGTTAGATAAATTAAAACTACGGGATCTTTATTTCTATCTATCTATATTTTGATCTATTGTATATTCCTTGACTGGAAACACAGTGTGTGGTTAAGTTTAAACTATCTAATATCAAAAAATGGATATCCCCTGATGTCAACGGAAGGGTAAACATGTATCAGAGATTGCTGCCTATTGGCTCTATCAACAGAAAAGATACGATTACTCACAGAAAGGAAGTAGTCTCGAAGACCGGTCACTGGTCACGACACTTCTATATAAATGATCTTTTAAATAACCAACATGATTGCTGCTAAAGTTAACTGGGTATATATGTATTGTTACGTGTACGTTGTACTTACTAGTATATATTATAGTGTCTGGAGCCAGTGGCGATGTCGGTAAGATATTCGACAGCGGATCAGTATGTGCGAGGTTCAAATCCTGAGCTCGCCCGTCACTGAAGTTGCTTTCGAGTGAGGAAACTGACTTTAACGTTAGCTTTTTAGCTTTACTTTATTATTGCACTCCATTAACACCCTACAATATTACGTTGTATTATTACTTTACATTATTGCCATAACTTTCAGTGATCATATTTGTGCAGGGATTGCGTTTGGTATTTTACATTATATTATAATGCACTATAATGTATTGTTACATTATATTATTACATGTACTCTGTAATCTTCTTTCCGTTTAGCATGCCATTTATCCCCAATAGTGTAACATAATATTACGCTATAATGTTAAGTTACATAATTACCTTGTAATACTACGTTACTTTATTCCACTGTATTATTATGCTACATGTTATATTGTATAGTTTTATTTTTTTATCCTCAATTTATTCGAGACCATTTGTGATATTTAGAGGCAATAGAAACATTTCCCAAATTCTAATGCAAATTTTATATGTTACGAATAAATTGTTCATTGTAGACTGCTTGGTTATAAGTGTTTTGTACCATATATTATGAATAATTGATGTGTCTATGAAAACATTAACTCTAAAACCAACCGTCAATTATAATTTATTGTTACAATTGTATTGCAGCAACGTGTAAAGATATAATTAAAAAAATGTTGTTGGAAGAAATGTCATGAAATCTGCAAATTTGGATAATTTTATCGGCTTGTAAACATTTGGAATTTAAATTTCGGGGACGAAACTTCTTGAAAGGGGACCATGCCACCCCCGACCCCCAGAAAAACCCATCTGTGGAGTTTTGGCGATACGATACGAGTATATCAGCATTTATTATTTATCAGGAATCCTGGATAATCCTGAATCCGAGCATTCGTGATTGCGGATAAATCTCAGAGTTTACATTTGGATATGATATTGTTGATTCGGGATGTCCTCATGTGAATGAATTATTAATAAAAAGACATCGATTACCAATTCATTCAATTAATTAATTGAACAAAATTAGGAAATTATCAAATTATTATTAATTAATGATGATCATTAAGCAATAGTAATATAGTGAACTAAGAGCGAATTAATCGATGTTATTATTAGTATACTAAAAGAAACTTGTTTAGACAATGAAAGTCTTTACCAAAGAAAAGAGGTCTCAAGGAGGCTTGTGAGGCTTATACATGTAGGGGCTTATCTCCGGGTTTGCTTTGCGACAGATCTGCCTCTGCCGTTAATGAAGCCACTGATATAACTACTGCTATTACTACTGATTTTACTACGATTTTAATAATAATAATGATCTCGAGTAGCCGGGCGTCGATTCAGCACGTATTGCTTGAATCGTTTTTATCAAACCCCAGGTTCTTTACACCGAGGTAAAAAAAAATTTAAAAAAAATAATAATAAAGGTTTAACGTTTCCTCATACAAGGCTGATGTCAGGGAGGTCCCCAAATCACATGTCATTACAAATCGATTCAACCCAAACGATCTGAAAAAACATGTGCTGAAGAGAAATATTAAACAATTACGAAAATTACTGGAAGATCATTAAAAGAATTATTTTTCATTATTATTATCATTATTATTAATATTATTTATTATTATTGCTGTTGCTATTATTATTAATATTATTATTAATATTATAATTAATATTATTAGTATTACTATTGTTATTACTATTGTTATTATTTTATTTATTTTTACTATTATCGTTGTTATTATTATCAGGTTAATTTCACTGCACTTAGCATTATCCTTCATCATAACAGGAAATATAAACTATAGCTCAACTACGTTTTTACTTATGTTCAACATTAAAGTTAAACGGTATCTGATCTCTAACATTTAGTCAAATCTTGATATAGGTGGTTTTGTTTACGATATTATTTATAAAGAAAGTACACTAAAAATAGTTACGCTATTCGATATTTACTTGTGTGAATATTCTCAATATTTATGTTTTTGATTTTTGACATTTGACAATCCGATGAAATGTTTTATTCTGACGATTGTTTATTGCCGATGCAATAGTGTAGAATCCAAACAGTGCCGGATTTTATTCCTCTAAACAGATGCTGGATTCTGTTCACGATTTCCAGAAATTTTTAGTCAAGTACTCAAAAATCCAATTCCTGATTATTTATTTTATGACCCATGGCGCCATCTGAAGCTGACCTCAACTCGATGTTTCCGGAAAGGGTAAAGTTAGATTTGTGTTGTATGTACCATAGCCGTATTAGCCAGGGTCAGGAAAGCAACTGATGTAACGAGAGGTGAAGGTAATTTCCTTTCCAATCTCTATTCTACATTAACGAAATCTAATTTACTTCTCAATCTACATGTCTTTAGTAAAATATTTTAAGCTAATTTAAAGTTGAAATATAGATATCTAAAGAGTAAAACAACAGACGCGCGTTAATGTGAAGTGATCAACTATGTTGATATCTATCACTTTTTAATCCACATCTTTAAACCACTGGAAAATTTAGTCCCTTATCCTTTTAACCAGTCCAGTGAATGTCCGAGATCTCACTCTCAGATTAGCGCGGCCTGGAATCGAATCCACGAGAGTTCAATTCACCTCGGGATCTGTCATTTAAAACCTTATGCCGTTACCTTGCGCGGATCTATTTATAACCACTACCCTATTGAGACAACCTCTAATGTAACCTTAGTTTTATTATGCTAGTTTAATATCGCATCAAAGTCTCTAATCTATGCTGCAATAGTTTAAGCTAACGCAAATCCCAAATCCAAATCTCTAATGTAAGTATGACCTCTGACTTTTCCTCCAGGGAGCATTTAATCATCGGCGTGTCACAGGCAGTTGAAAGCAGGACGCTTATCCTAGAGCCGATAGGACTTCCTCTATTTTACCGTCTCAAATCAAAATCTTCCAACTCCCTCTACATTCTCGAGATCCCTTGGTTAGATTTGGATTTTGTATTCTGACTTAATATTTCCTCTTAAGTATATTGTGGAGAAATTACATGTATAAGCTTACTATCATATTTCCTTTTGTTGAAAGTTCGAAGTAAAACAATTTTAATTACACAATTGTACTCGTTCTGTTGGATTGTTATTTATACTTTTCGATCCACATAATTACGCTATCTAGGAAGTGATGAATGGCCTGATTGACTGAATTACAGATGAAGCGAACATGATAGCAATGCTACTAAATATAGCAACTATACTTTCCAAGTTAATCAACTATTTCACAATTACAAGAAACTGTAAGAAACCTATTGTCATTACCTCTGTTTTTTTAAGAAAGTTCCAGCGAATGCTTTGTAAAAATGCTACCTTTAGTGACTTTTGTTCTTAGATTGTAAACTATTAGCTCGATTTGCTTCATTTTCGTACTTCTGCAGTTAAAGCACTATTGCAATGTTCTAATATATCGCAAAATTCAGATTTCAAAACGATTATCTCTACCTCTTTTGTAAAGCAGTGCTTTAAATGACCGAATTAAAAATGTTGGAAGTTATTGGCTCATGTTACTGAAAGTGAAAATTGTTAATCCTACATTGGTGGGTATATACGCCTTTCGTTGCGATAACCGTCATATCACATTGTACATGTACATGTATCTCATAATTATATATATATATATATATATACATATATATATATATATATATATATATATATATATATATATATATATATATATATACTGTATGTATACTCCTTATCCCATTATCTATCTCTTCTCTTTTTGCTCTCTTTCTCTCAGTGCTAATATAATCAAATGCTTATTACTAGAAAAATATAAAGCAATTCCAAATTTGTCTATACAAATTTGAAGAAGAAAATACTATGCTGTGTCATTTCATCTATATGATGTATTAGGATTTTAAGAGTCTAAGCAATTATAAATGAGGGCTTTGATGACAACATGTTGTTTTTGATACGCTAGCTAAAGTTAGCTCTGCATTCTGGCTATAACTTGAGTTACAATCGTATGAATATGTGAAATTTGATCAACACTTCCTGCGCAATATCAGGGAGAAGAAAAAATTGTATCAATGATTAAAAGATACAATCGCTCACTGTGGAGTAATAATTATTTTTCTTTAGTAAATAAACTTTAAATATTCAGTTAAATTAAAGAATTAATTTTATTCTTCAATTCAGATCAATACAAAATAAAAAGACCATTTCTAAACTAATTTAATCGATTGAAAGATTTACCAGGAAAACTTTTAAGAGCCTTAACACCTCGAATTAAAAATTCAGAATTCAAGGCAAAAAATTGGCTAGCTAAGGGGCATGGCTGGGTTCTCCTATCCACCTGTTATTTCAAGTAAAGTGCAGACTCCGGGTCCTTACCTGGAGCTCATTTCAATGGGTCGACATTGGTCGAGGCAGGTCGTGGTTCAGTAATTTGTAACCGTCGAGCATGGCATTCTCGAATTACACAGTCACAGATGTTAAACTGCGCCATACAGGCGTATGTCGCTGCTCCAATATCGTTAATACAATATCGTTTTTCGTTAAAGATACAAGATGACGGGGACGGCGGAAGGGGAATGAGGGGGAAGAACAAAGATCTTGGTGTTTTCATTTCTGCGATTTTAGTGTCGATTTCTCATCATTTTTATATATCAGAGTTTCATTTTTTGTTCGCCATTTTTGAAATTATTCCAAGTATTTAAAGGAACTTAAATAATTCCATTATTAAATCAAGGAATTATTGAAAGATATTCAAGAAATTGAATACCACTTTTAACCTGCTAACTGAATGAGCAGTGAGCTAGCACTGAGAGAGTATTGAGCGATTATGGAGCGAGTATTGAGCGAGTATTGAACGAGCAGTGAGCGAGCAGTGAGCTAGCACTGAGCGAGTATTGAGCGAGTATTGAGCGAGTATTGAGCGACCAGTGAGCGATTATTGAGCGAGTATTGAGCGAGTATTGAGCGAGTATTCTGATGTGGTTTGTTGTTGCCTTCCTTGGCTCTATTGTCACCTCTTCGTCATTTGTTACCAAATGTGCAGTTATTGGTGGTTCTATTCTTCAGTATCCCGGACTTAGCACGCAATTGAATACTCTTATGGACTTTGTATAACAAGAGACGCAATTTTGCATCGGACTGCATTCATAAAAGATGAAATATGGAAGTTGTTATGTCATAAAGTCAATTACATGACAAACATAAAAGATGCTAGCAATAGAAGCATGTTGCAAACGACTCTAATATAAAACAAAATTATAGTCATGCTACTTCATAACGCGATCCACCTGTACAGCGTGCGATAAAGTATCCAATTAACTTTCGCGCCTGGAGAAACGAATAGAGATATTTTATTAGATATTTTTTATTAAAATTATGCTATTGTTCTGCAGGAATTCTACGTTTTATAGAGAAACTCTTATATCAATAATGAGCTACAATTAAAAATAATTTTCTCGTTTATCTTAAAAAGATTGGATAGTTCAATATAAATGTAATGTTGCTTGCCCTAGTGGCCAAATAAAGATATAGACTATATATAACTAAATATAGACTATATATATAGACTAGATATAGACTATATATATATATATATATATATATATATATATATACATGTATATATATATATATATATATATATATATACATGTATATATTTATTTGGTCACTGGGGAAAGCATATATATACATGTATACATATATATATACATATATATATATATATACAGTATATATATACATATATATATATGTATATACATGTATATATATATATATATATATATATATATGTATATACATGTATATAATATATAAACTTTTATCACGCAATGATTTCTCTCAAAATCATGTCTGGGAAGAAATGTCAGCAACTTTGTCCTTGTTCTTTCGAATCTCTTGATTATTTTGATTGTTTCGGATTTATTTGAGAATTTAATTTCAATCCGTATATCGGAATACTAACAGCTGAAGCCAAATTTCTAAATTTAACGCTAACATGGATGTTTGGCAAATGCGAGGCCGTTGTTGTTTTGGTGTGATTTACTACATTCTGTTGTGACTTTGAATAGGAATATATGCCTAAGCTATGCAATTACAGAATATTAATAGAATGTAGTATCTTGCTTAATCATATACAGTATATGTGAATATATATATATATATATATATATATATATATATTGTACTGGTTGAAGTCATGATTGATTTGTATTGTTAAACCGAACTCCAAATAGGAAAATCGTGAAACCTTGAGACAATTCTTGGTTAAATTTTTTTCAATCAATTGCCAACTCGTATTTTCTAAGATCGGTAAACCTTGATTTAAAATATTTGTTCAGATTAACAAAGAGGAGAACCTGATAAATAAATATTTATTAATCTGCATTTTCCTCACTCTAAAGCGATGTTAGGGGCATCGCTTATGAGCGATGTCACTGACATCGACACTGACACTGCATGACACTGACTGACACTGACTGACACTAGCTGACACTGACTGACACTGCATGACACTGACTGACACTTACTGACACTAACTGACACTTACTAATAATAGTTAAGTAAAGTTTCTAACGATATCCAAGATTAGTTATGCATGCTCCCCACATGGTCCCCTATGATCGTTTTCGATGAAACGTAAAAAATGCACTTGTTGTAAATTTCGTATTGAATAAGCTACATGAATGATGCAATAATATGATGCACTTGTGTTGCTTAACTCCAGAGGGAATACAAACTCATACCAAACTTGTTTCCATAGGGATGATTTAATTCACTCAATGACTCAATAGACAAATTTCATAGAAATGTCCAATCCTGTTCTACGTTTTGATGCGCCATGGATTAGACATAACTTCACTGACATTTGAATATTTATGCTTAATTTTCCATGATAAGAGTGAAATAGACAGTTAGAGTTTTAAAATAGACAAAAAACAAATACAATAAGAAAAAAATACAATTGTCTGGCATTAGTTATTTCTT
Source organism: Enchytraeus crypticus (assembly GCA_905160935.1). NCBI lineage: Eukaryota > Metazoa > Annelida > Clitellata > Enchytraeida > Enchytraeidae > Enchytraeus > Enchytraeus crypticus. The sequence goes on along the minus strand of CAJHZI010000742.1, from coordinate 82,302 downwards.
GCAAAAACAACAGCAGCGGCTAAAATTAACCAAATCAGATAGTCTGGTAGAAAAATATTTACTTTCCGTTCTTCAACTCCTCTCTTTTATCAACTTCTTGTTGTATGTTTTGGTGTTACGCACATATTTCGTCATGGAAAAACAAATTTATTCTGATAGTTCAGACTGAACATGCACTATTATTAAGAAAAATCTATACTCTTACGCATGCTTTGCAGTGACAAGAGTTTCAGTTACGTCTCTGATCTCATCATTGAGTGGTAAAACGGACGTTAAACCATTTTCTATTGCATTACACGTTGTTAAGAAGGCGAGGCAGCATGGAAGCAGAAAGATTCTGTAGCTCATCCACATTTAACTCGACGTCATGCCGATATTATTCAGAAATCAATTTAAAGGCGATGAAGCTGGTGAAGAAGTTCTTCAGGATGCATTGTTAATTCATTCATTCCTGGCAGAATCAGCAGGAGAGCTTATAACAGGGTCCTACCGTAGCAACGAATTGACATGCTGGAAACATTGTGTCTGGCTTTTAAATGCGTCATTTTGAGATCATATCTTTAAGATAAAATATTCAGCCGGAAAATATTTAGATCTGTCTCTTCCGGGAAGCCTATATGAATAGACGTTTGATATTTACAACTAGGAGGCCATAGGAACCATTGGGTGGGGGGTAAATACAGATCAGTTACACACTCGCTGAAATCAGTACTGCTGTTTGAAATAATTTGTAATAAATCGTAATTAAGGAAATGACTAAGACTCTAATACGGATAACTGATTTTGATCTATTTAGATAAATATAGCTTGGGAAAGCTATATTTAGCTTATTTAGTTTGCCAAGCTATAGGTTATATAAGGTATGGATAAGGCATAGACTTTGTGAAGGGATTAACTTGTTGATCTAAGGAGTGCTCTTACGGAGCGAGAAGACAGACCTTGAGTATGAATATGTACCTTGAACCTGCCACTTGGCAGTGCACTGAAGAAGAAGAAGATAAATATATTATATATTAGAATAGAATATAAATATATAAATATATAAATATAGAATATAAATATATAAAGAAGATAAATATATAGATTGAAATATGTTAGAACGCAATTCAGCTTCTCTTCTGGAGTCTAGCAACATGGCAACACAACATTACACGACCGAATGCAACCTGGGTTTCAGCCATCAGGATCGTATAGCCCTGAGATTTTGATAATCCTATATGATATGTCCAAGGAGTATGTAGGCGAGTTATGACCTGTTATGTAGCAGATTATGCAAATATGCCGGAATAAGTACCCTGAATTAGCGTTAGATTTTTGATAAATAGTTTGGTTATAGTAAGAGTAATAAGAGGAGCAATTTTTACAGCATGTGCTGTAAAATGTTTTTAGAAACTGAATGATTAGGGCCTATGCACGTATATGCATGTACTATTATAACATTTTTCCTGTTAAATCTGAGAAGTGGAGCACAGTCGGATCATCGCTTATTTCTAAACAACAATTATCATGAGATTCCCTCAGATTATAGAATACATCTAAAATCTATAGATGCGAATAATAGATAAATTTTTGTATACTTTGGAAGCTAAGTTGGTAGAAAGCTTGTCTTATAAACAGAAAAGCTTCCATTCAAATTTTAGTAGAACCGTTTCTGATTTTGAACGTGTTGTACGGACGTCAGACTTTGCATATTTTTGACAGATCTGATCAGGTCATATACTACAGAGGGCTCTCTGACAATGATGACGTCTCAATGTCGTGGGTAATTTCCCGCGAGTGAGCGGAATTTGACACATCAGGGCTTTTGATGAAGGATCTAAGCTAGATTTGATCTGATGATCACAACCTTGCAAGTGATTTTTATTCACGTTTTTGATTGAATTCATTTGCATAGGTTCGAACTGAACTATAATTGCAATTGAAAAGAGAGCAGCCATAAAAAGGCATATTTGTCTATAAAAATAACAGAAAAGCTTGCTCGGGTGTCCACTGAAATAGCGTAAAAATAGAAAATTAGTCCTGCCCCATCCCCTAATCTGTAAAAACTATGTGTACGTCCACAACCAAAATTTTGCTGACTCAAAGGAACTGTTTATTTATCCAAAAGTTCAATAATTTTAAAGTAATTTCAAAATTTTTTAAAAATTTTTTTGACGATTAAACAATTAAATAACTTAGTTCACATTCACTGGAGTTGTACTCCAGAAAATTGAATTTGGTCTGGAAGTACCTTAGCAGTTATATTTTATAACAAACTTTGTGTAAAAGTTTCAATTGTACATAATATGTTTTAAAAACTGTCTTAATTCATAATCGCTAATTTAAGAGGAAATTTAGCGGACTCGGGAGTTCAACATCGAATTCAGGGATAGAAATATAACCTTAGAGTAAAGTTACTAAAGGAAAATTTACAGATGAACTAATCGGCTAATTGTTGTTGTTATTATTATTATTATCATTATTATTATTATTAGGTTATTAGAGGATTAATAGATTAGTGAAGTATATCAGTCGGAAATAATTAAATAGTCATTAATTATAATATATACACATGTATATATGTATGTGTAATTATATTTATAATACATGGCTATATAATGTATGTATGTAACACACGTATTATATGTATATATTACTTGCATTATGTGTACATATACATGTATATACTGTACATTCATGTATATTATTATGTATGTAGGGCCTATATATGTTCATTGACAGTTTACAATTAATGCTCGTAGATTAGTGACTATTAGAATATAAATAAAATAGCAATTAAACATAATTCAATTAAATTCAGTATAACAATAGTATACATCCATCATCATCCTCCCTTCAACCACAGTTTAACCAGGGTCGGGATACGAATAGAGTGTCTCAAATCCTCTCTCTCCTACACCACACCACCAGCCAATTCCCTATTTGTGACTTTTCCATTCGTTTAAATTTTTGTAGCAATTTCTGGAGCCTAGGCTCTCATCAACCGAAAGCCCTTTCTGACGTTGGTATGGATCTTAGTGCTTTAGTCGCCTTCTACGACACGTGTAGTCACCGGTTGGTCAATTCTTCAAGCAACCCGTTCACAACACGGGGAAAAGTATAACAATAGTATATAATTAAATAAAATCACATGTGATACTAAACTTAGCTATTTATAAAGGATTATAATATACAAGTACGCGGAAGAATGCTGACAATGTTTTACGGTATCAACTTGCGGCGCTTGTGAGCGGGTAACTTGAATACACAGATCATTGGAGAGTGGAGCTGAATAATTGGAGTTTCCAGCATTGAGCCGCATATCCATGTACTTGTACTAGCTGCTGTAGACAGATGAGTGTAGGCTTTAGAGGTCAGTGTAGGGGTTCTTTACAAATAGGCGACTAATTGATCTCCTATTGCAAAATCTATCAAACACACTTTTAATATAACCGAAGAAATGTTGTTAATACCTGTTTTTGCTGTTAGTAGATTTTGAAGTAAAGCGCGCGACATACAATGAAGAAATTTGAATTCATAAGATATTTTTAGTCTGCTTCTACGAGCGAATTCTGGATTTTAAACGATAATGTTAATTGATTACGATTTATAGAATGTGTAGAATCATTTGCTTTTCTATTATAAAGCGTGTGCAACTAAGTAATAAATAAGTCTTATATTTTCCGAACCTGGTTAAAGTGAGCTTGAAGGGAAGAAGAAGAAGATGACGATGCGAAAAGTAATGTTCTAACAGAAAATCTGTCATTTGTTTCTCAAGAATATGCATAAACAGATTCAACAGCTAAATATATTTCTAATAGTATACATTGTTCGTTATTTTGTTCTTCAGAATATTGATATCCGCATGGTGTTCAGAACTGAAGAATAGATCAGTCGTACACACAAATTGTGGGAGGTAGGCCTAATAGAAGATGATATAAAAAATTAAATTAAATTAAATTGAGATGTAATTAGTTGACAAAAGCCTAGATTTTAGTTTTATTGATTGCGACGATAATCTATAAATTAAAAGATAGTCAAATATTAAACAGAAGGTCTATGCCTAATGATGCAACCTATGCATCTCTAGTTTAGATGAATAAAATCGCGGGCTTCAAAAAATCGTTACCAGTTGAACAAGCAAAGTGATACCACGCTTGCCTGAAAACCTGAAGGTTTCCGTTAGAATTAAAACCTAGGAGTCCATGCCAGTATATCACGCGATACGGACGTTAAATTTAGTTTTACGGCTGTTAAACAAGGCGTCATTATAGACCACGCTAACTGTTTGCGTTTCATTTAGTACAACGGAAATATTGGTTATATATATATATATATATATATATATATATATATATATATATATATATATATCTTAACTAGAGAGGAAAATAAACAAGTAATATTTATGAAAGTATAAAAATACACGTGAAATCAATAGTGTGGTCAACACGTCTGTACGAATGTGAAGCGTGGAAATAAAGGAAAGGGAATATTAGGAAACTAGAGGCTTGGAAATGTGGTTATGAAAAAAATGTAAACGATCAGTTGGACTCATAAAATTACAAATGAAGAAGTTCTTGAGAGAGTCAGTAAAGATATAAGTAGAATTACAGTTATATGCAGACCAAGTCATGCGATTTTTGATAATTTTGTAACAAATTTATATATATAGAGGTGAAAAGGAAATCTGACGATAGAATTGGTTGGAAGAGGTATATGCCATGGATCAGCAGCTAGGCAGTGAAGATAATTACTATAACAATGACAATGACTAGAAGAAGATATTAATTGTATTTTGTAACATTGATAATTAATATATTCATTATTAGGACTTCTCCACTGATTGGTAAGTTACATTTTATAATCATATCTTAATTGTTGACAATTTTAAAACTCAAAGTCTTTAATTACTCTTGAGTTTGGTTTCCAACTTCTAATAGATAAATATATATACATATATATATATATATATATATATATATCCATATATATATACAGTGTATATATATATATATATATACAGTGTATATATATATATATATATATATTATAAAAATTTTCCAAACTGACATCATTCATTGAGACGAAATCATCCAGCCCTGGCTCAGTCCTTAGACTGTACTGATTATAATATTAATTATATTTTCAATTAAATGCCAGAATTTAGTGTCCGCTAATCTCTCTACATGCATATTTTTCATTCTTTCTTTCATCATCTTCGTTTTGCATTGGTTATTTCAATATTTCTAGATTTTATATTTCTATCATTCCGCATAATAATTTTAGAGGATTCTTCTCCACAAAACTTGGTAGACTATGATCTCATTTCTTAAGAGAAACTATTCATAAGGCGCATATGCTATGCATCAGCACGTCGACCATAATCAACAGAAAAGGAATCGAATTAATACAAATCCTGATTTAGACTTTACGATTACTCTGCTCTGACATACTTCCGTTGTTTTCACGATCGCAATAGTAATTACAGGGTCAGCTGAACTAATGCGAGACGGGTGAGACTTTAAATTGTTTCCGGTTTGCGAAGGTCTGCGGGATTTTACTTAGCATTTGACGCTAAATTTGTCTTAATAGTATGCAATTTCTCGTGTTGTGTCCGGTGCACTGAAATGAATTGGCCAAAATACTGGACAAATAAATGAAATATTAACTGCATGAGCGGTAGGAGGTGACAAAGGAAATCCGGGAAGACAACGTGAAACGACATCAGAAGCAATATTTTTGTCTAAGCTATGGGTTGCATCAGGCATGAATAATAATAATAATAATTATTATTATTATTATAATAATATAATAATAATAAAATAATAATTTTGGGTATGAAGTTGTTCCGTTGGCCATTGAAACCACGGGCCCATGAATCCAGATGGAGTTGACTTCATTCATGTCATAGGCAGGCTAATTGCAATACTAACCGGCTATAAGCGAGAGACCTTTTTTCTTTGGCAAAGGCTTTCCATGACTTTTCAAAGATTTAATGCAGTCTGCTTCAGCAATTCTTTTAATCAGCTGGATGACCTCGAGTAGCTGATCGGCGATTCAACATGGATTGCTCGAATCGTTTTTGGCAAACCTCGGGTTTTTAACATCCGTCAAGATCAAAAGCCTGAAAGACTTCTTTACAAGACGTCAGGTGTACTGGAGTACCCTGAAAGGTGAATGTCTGAGATTTTACTCTCTGATCAGCTCTACCGGGAATTAATCCCAGGACCGTTGGAACACCCATAGTCCTTACACACTGAGCCACCTTCAGTTCACACTGTTAAGTGTGAACTGAAGATTGGGCTCCTATACTACACATTCGATAGTTTAGAATATTTGTCTATTTTAGTCTAGAAGATGAATTAAAACTTGACAAAGTTGACATTTGTGATTTAACGAATTCGGTCGGCTTGAAACATGTATCTTTCATAAAAGATTTAAACTACATTATGTTTCTTATACCAAATCATTGCAGCAGTAGAACTGCGACTAAATTGTTGCGCTAACTTAAGATCAGCCAGGTCTAAAGAGTAGTTTAGCGTCAGTTTCCTTTCTCGAAATTATGTCAGTGACGAAGCAAGCAACGAATTGGAACCTAACACCTATGAAATCGCACTGAGCCAACTGACCTATATGACTCTGGCATAGCTCTAAATAAATTAAACATCAGAATCAGTAAAAATTGTTAGCTTTAGTAGAATAGTCCATCTTGAATAATCCATCATGCAGTTACTCAGTTGTTCCAAATTCGAGTCTATACCTATATACCTACATATATGTAGGTATATTTAAACACGGTTGAGAATATAAAGTAATCTGTAACATCCGGGAGAAATATTAATATCTACATTACAGCGACAGAAGCTGAGATCATTACATCGTCCCATCTGTGCCTGTCTCGTTTCATAATGTTTGCAATAAATGGAGTAATGCGAGGATTGGATTCGTGAGTTACGATTTGTAAATAGATAAATGCAACAGATAAATGAACACATAAGGAATGGATTAAAGAAAATTGTCTAAGAATATTAATATATATATTCATACTCTTTGCGGATATAACATAGAAATCAAGTTAATATGGCATAGTTTCTAGAGTTTTGCAGATGTTATTTATCGTCGTAATTATCTGAAAGCTCGGTCAACGTGAGCCGTGAATTTAGGATATTGAAGCTGAACTTACGAGCCTCTAATACATGTATGAGCTGTTGTTACGAGCCTCTAATATGAGCCGTTGTTGCTAGCCTCTAATATGAGCCGTTGTTGCTAGCCTCTAATATGAGCTGTTGTAGCTAGCCTCTAATATGAACCGTTGCTACGAGCCTCTAATGTGAGCCGTTGTTACTAGCCTCTTATGTGAGCCATTGTTGCTAGCCTCTAATATGAGCCGTTGTTTGCTAGCCTCCAATGTGAGCCGTTGTTACTAGCCTCTAATATGAGCTGTTGTAGCTAGCCTCTAATATGAGCCGTTGTTGCGAGCCTCTAATGTGAGCCGCTGTTGAGAGCTTCTAATGTGAACCTTCAGTATGACACTTTAGCTGAAAGTTTCAATTTAACCTTCAGTACGAGCCTCCATTACGAGCCTTCATTACGAATTGCCAGTGACACTAATTCTGCGAAGCTTTAGAATTCTCTCCCAATAAAATAAAAATTTAATTCTGATAAAAATGGACATCATGTAATAGTTTTACGCCGAAGAAACGCATGCCGTTTCGATGGTATATTCCCAAGGTAGTTGACCATAGGAAAGAAACTGCATTGTAAGCAATTTAACCTTCAACTTTTTTCTTTGTTCTTTGTTTCAGTTGACAATTTGTCCGTGCTTGTAGCAATTTTCTTCAGTAAGTTCATTCATTTTTTCTAGCAAACTAACCAACTAGGTGTAACGCAACAATTTCTGTTCGGCAGACATTGTTTCGAAGATAATTTTGCTATTGAAGAATTTAAATTCTTCGTCAGAGGCAGTTGATATTCTACTGGTTTCCTTTGACTGTTATTTCAGATGAAACCTAAAAAGATGAAACCTAGGCCCGTTGGGAGATGTTCTAATAAATATTACTTGAAAACGATCTGAATCCGCAGCTTTCATTTGAAGATACAAATTCTAATAGCTCTCTCTATTACACGAAATTAGATACTTTCAATTTGTTTCTAAATTGTCATAACAACCCTATTTTAATTTGCAATTTCATTGAACATCTTACCTTTTATTTTATGTAGGCCCTAGCTGTATCATTGTCATCACATCTTATTATTTATTTTAAAGCAATTAATTAAAGTAATTTTGTATTCTGTTAAGATTTTTATTTTGCACTTCGCTGACACACATATAGCATAAAATAGCTACAAAATAAATGAGCTTAAATGTTGCGTTAATTACCGACGCGAATGCGTCTTTATGAGCTGTTATTCTTCCGAATTAGAAATAGCAATGGAATCAAAAATATTTCTTGAATAAATAATATGTCGCTATAAAGTATCTGCAATTTTCAGTAATAAATTCACATTTAAAGAATCTAATTTGGACAATCTTTCTAACGAAATGAAATAATCTAGCTAATATTGAACTCTAAAAACTATAATAACTAAATACTTTAAATTTATACAATTGCAGCTGTCATCAACACTCATTTATTTCAGATATATACCAGTCCATATCAGTCACCATCACCCTCCCCCTTGAATCCACTTTAACTAGAGTCGGGAAAAACTTCCATTCAAGTTAGAAAATGTTGTAGCAATTTCCGGAGCCTAGACGATTACCAAACGAATGCCACATCTAACGTTAGTTTAGATCGAAGTGTTTTGTCGCCTTTTACGACACGTGCAGTCCACAGTTGTTCTACTCTTTAGCTGCCAGGGCCCAGCTCTGGTAAATATATCAGTCCATATTGCAATGAAATAAAATAAGATATAGAATTTAACATCCACTGCAAATAAACCAATGACAGACGCACATACTAATGTACATATCACAAAGTAATAAACCATATTTAGAGTGCTACTGCAATCCACAACGACATCGAGCAATATTGAAATTAATCCACGCTGGTGAGCCAAAAGAAAGTTTAAAACCGTGCAAATTAGAAAATTTAGAAAAGTAGTTCAATTATAGTACTATTAGATATCTTGGTAACTGGATAAAAGTAGAATTGGATAACAACACAATTAGTAAATAGATAGCAAGACACCTAGATAAAAAGATAACTAAAGCACTATAGTCGAATATCATCCATTATAAACACTGGTCAATTGTACATCAAAAATCTTTCGACGAGAAATATAATGTTCAGTAACCAATGCGAATCATAATTATAAAAATCCCGCCTAGTCAGTAAAGAGAGACGCAAAACAATGGACGCTGAAGTATTGATCACACCTCCAGAGATAAAGCTGAATAGATTAATACTATATATTTTTATTTAGATTTTCAAATCACTTAGAGAAGGAAAAGTTCTAATAAATCAAACATTGCATTCATCACATAATGTGCAAGTCATCTAAGGCCACTGTCGCTGCACAACATAATCAACTTGTTGTTTATGAGCAACACGTGGTTTTTATAGCAATTATTAATTTACGGCTGTAAACATGTGGAGAAAATTTGAATCAACATCGTGAAGATAGGAGTATGGTAAGTGAACTTTTCATCCGCGGCATCACAAATCTTTCGGTCGCCTGAGATCAGAAAAAAAGCTGAAGAAAAAAATTATTGAAGTCTTGTCTTCTTCTTCTTTTAGCCGCGTTGTGTTTGGGTTGCTGAATAATAGACCAACCGTGGACTGCATATGACGTAAAAGGTGACAAAGCACTGAGATCCAAACCAAATTCAAAAAATACATTCGAATGGTGAGCTCCTAGGCTTCAGAAATTGCTAAAAAATTCTAACGTTATCCTGACCGTTGTTAATTGAGATTCAAAGGAATATGATGATTTTGTATTCTAATTTTCTTTTTTATTCGCAAGTGCAAACTTGTTTAAAGAGCTTCAGGCTCCTAGTTTTTATAAATAGTAATGTGACTTTTATTATTTGTACAGGTTTATATTATTTATACAGGTATAATATTTCACCTATAATGCAAATTTCCCAATTACGGGTGCTATACGAAAGTAACTGTCGAATATTCCTCCAGTGAAAGGAAACGTTGGTCAGTTGTAGAACAAAACTATATGTGTAGGACTGACCAAGCCTTATTCTCGAGAAAAATAAGATCCATGTAATAAAATTACGGCTACATATCATAATTAGTGAGTGCAAATAGCAAATGACATGAGAAATAATGCATGACAATACATCTGACTTTTTTATCGCAAAAGCAAATCTTTAATTCGTCATTTTAAAGTGGCGGATACTCCGCAATCCAGGTCAAATATCTCTCTTAGATGGCAAATGCTCCGCACCATGGCTGCTCAGGAAAAGTTATGACACTCTTGCTGCGTTCATTGGTGTTTAGAAGAAGTTATGATGCCCGGCGGACGCTCTTGAATAGGCTGAAGAAGATTTACGAGCCACTGGTCGATTTGGTTACCCTAGTTGTAACAGTTGGTCCCTGTTGTTGGACTTGAAGAAATATATTTTGATTTCAGGGTTTAGGAGATTACCTCGCAAGGAGGTATTGGATATTTTGAGTGTCATTAATAAACAGTACAATATAAGCTTAATGTTGCTTTTACTAGTTGCGAAATATTTAACTTCACAAACATTCATATTTAAGCAGAACAAAACATGCCAGTTGGTGGAATTCTATTTTTAAATCCCAGCCACACTCGTTTCAACATAATACCACGATAATTGAACGAGTGCGACAAACGATAGAATTGTCGCTTTTAGAGTGGATTTTATCTTATTCCATCATTTCTCTTAAGACTCGATTAAGATCCTACAATGTTTTTAACAATTTAGTTAAGGCAATTTAGTTTGGTTTAGTGCCAAAGTGCCTATTAAAATTTTATAAAATGTAATGGCAACAAAACTGTGTAATGCTTTCATGATAAGAGGCGACGGCTGATCCTGACCTTAGTGAGACTGTGTGTATGTATCTGGCAGTTGTCGTGAATACGACGGCAACATAGCCATATCTATTAATCATATGACGATAAATTCATAAAATTAACGCTATTATTATGCAATTGAATTAAACGGTTTAGAATATTACGACGACATTACACCCTTGATGTGTCCAAATTTTCCGCATGGTGTCTAGAATGCTGATGAATGAACCAATCTTGTGCACTTGTCGTACAAGAGCGACAATTGTACTAAGATACAAACTAGTTTAGAAATGGCATTCGGTTATTGAGCAATTCAGAAATTGCACAAAATCTCCTAAAACGAATGTAAGAGTCTAAAAAAAGAAAAGACATAAAGACGGTATAAAACACTTGATATCAGACGAGACGATATAAGAACTTAATTTGTTTAACTGTTTGTTTGTATCGCTAATCTCGTTGTCTAGCTTTAGTCCCTAAAGCTAGAAAAATCTCTAATAATAGTAAAAATAAAGAGAGATACAAAATATCACTAATCTCATGATGGATTAATAACTTAAATAAGATGAACGCAAGTTTTGATAACAATACAGACAATATTTCACTTCAGGAGATAATGGATTTACGGGGCAGTGAGCAGACTGACTCCAGTACAACTGAGTCTGCAGCAGAAGAGCAAAGGGTCATGCTAGGAATAGCCTCGCAGGGTGAGAGTTTCTTATATAATTAAAATAAATAAGACAATATCCAGTAGAAATAAATACACTGATATATATATTTTGAGCTGGTCGGTATCATGTAGCAGGTTGTTCGGCAGCGAATCGTTAGATAGAGGGTTCAAACCCCGTGCACACTATATCATTGACATGCCGTCGAGCAGGAAACTGACGTTAAACTTGTCTTTGGCTTTATATGTATTAAATCAGCAAGAGTGATTAACTTGCAAGTATAATATATACATGTATATTATATATATATATATATATATATATATATATTATATATATATATATATATATATATATATATATATATATATATAGTAAGCTTATACAAGCTGCGTCAAACAACTGGAACTCGCTGAAAAAAATCGCTGTCTGGTTTCTGTTTGCAAAATCTAATTTCTAGAATCGTTTATTGTACCGTCTAGAATAGCTGTATTAAATTCATAAAAATGTTTTAATTAAACGATGTTTTACAAATGACGATATCACAATCATGGTTACTCTGCTAGATGAAGCATATCAAATTACGTTATCATAGTCATAAATATTATTATGTTTTTTTGTCACCTGACCGGCACAGTTTAGGATCTTTTTCTTTCTCTTCAGCACATGTTTTTTTCCAGATCATTTGGGATGAATTGATTTGCAGTTACATGTGATGGGGGACCTCCCTGACATCATCCTTGTATGAGGAAACGGACATTAAACCTTATTATTAGTATTATTATTAAGTAATGCACATCAAATAAGGTTACCATAGTAATGGGTACTCTTATAAATAATGCATATCAAGATTAATGCAAATAAAATGTTAAAAGTAGAATTCATGCGCAAAAAGTTGGTAACTGTTTCTGAAACTGATTAAATTGCATTATTTGAAAATTGCCAATTGTAGAATTAACAAGGTTTTTAAAGTGTAATAGAATTGTTTAAAATTCGGACTTTGGTTAATTTGTTCATTGCTCTCTTTTATCATATTGTCTTAGGAATCTTCTGGCTCTATTGTGGTAGCAACTTTTACATTGTTTGTCTGTTTATCAATATTGCTCTATCAATATTGCTCTATAGGGTTCAATATTACTCTATCAATATTGCTCTATAGGTTTCTGTACTTTTGACAATAAAGTACCGAAGCCGAGTACTTTATGCTAGATAAACATATAAATATTGCCGAGATAAACAGATAAACAGTTTAAAATAAATATATGTGCAGATGCAAATACTATTTCTCAACATGTTTTGCTAAATAAAAAGAAATGTTTAGCTCCGTTTTAGTCTACTCATTGAAATGTACAAACTCTACCAGACAAATTAATACTTTCGAAACTGTCTGAATATAGTTTCATTAATATGATTATATCAGGATATTCGTATCGCGATGTAATCCTGTATAATGTAGTGATACAATCATTTTCACTGGATGTGAAGCGTACATGAAATTCCTTTGTTAAAACAAAAACCTTCCTGTAAAATAAAAATGAATTTGTTATTGCATTGCGCGCACACTATCCCAAATATAGAACATTTTGTAAAAATCCTACTATTAATACACTTTCAACGTCGACTGAGTCTCTAACAAATCGGTTCAATATCTGACTGCGGATCGTTAGCAGCAGGAATCAAATCCTAACATTAACACTTAATATTATTCATGTTAACATCAAGTGCTCGTCCGTCAACGGTTTCCCATCACGAGAGGAAACTGATTTTAAACCAGCTTTAAAGTTTTAACTTTTGCATATAAGAAATTTAAAAACTTATATTTACAAATTGTGTTATCTGATGTTAGTAATGTTTTAATTACACTTCAGGTTCACTGCTGGCGCTGTATTTGGTGACGACTCTGACCTCAGTTATCGGTAACACCCTCGTAATCACCGTGTTCTCTGTGGGCAAGCGATCTCGCACTGACCTCACAGGTACGCTGTTCGATACTTCATTGGGCCGACGTGCAGTCTCTTATTCTGGTTGGAGTCAGTGGCGACATCGGTAAGATACTCGACCGCGGATCGGTATATGCGGGGTTCAAATCCTGGGCTCGCCCGTCACTGACATCGCTTTCGAGTGAAGAAACTGACGTTAGCATTAGCTATTACCAGATTTATGCAGCACCCACGATCTGGAACACTTTGCCTACTAATCTTCACTCTTGTTCTTCTCTTTCAATTTCTCTAGTACACTGAAGACCTACCGTTTACCACCATAGACATACTCTATCTATCCTGACCATGTTTAATCACCGGACCGGCTTTCATTTTAGGACCTTCCTTCTCCTTGGCAAATTTCTTTTGCAGAATGATTTGGGTGAATTGATCTGTAATGACGTGCGCTGTGACAACGTTCCTGATATCATCGTTGGATGAGGAAACGGACGTTAAACCTTTATTATATTTTTACCCCGGGAGTAAAGAACCCGAGGTTTGATTAAACGATTCGAGCAAAACATGCTCAAATTATCATTATAGTAGATTTGCACTGTCATTTGTATCTTTTGCTTTCGCCCGATGTGACTTTGCCTTAGTTCAATAGTCCTCGAGGTTGTCATTGACCACGAGTGTGCTCGTTATTGTTGCCGTTTACTCTTACATTGATGAAACTGTTGTATTTTGACAGCTGAACTAGGCCGGCAGCATGTTGGTAAGTAGTTTCGACTTTAGATCAATTGCTGCAGGGTTCAATTCAGTGCTCTGCCTGTCACTGATATCATATCGAGACCGGAAACTGGCGTTAATTTACGCTTTAGGCTTGAGACTTTACTTTACAAATCTAGTTGTCATTAGACAGATAACGACTTAAAATCCACTGTGGTAATTGACCAAATTCGAAGTATAATTAACGTAATTAGGCTACTGAAATTGATCAATTTGTCACTAATTCCCAGCCTCTATTAAACCAGCTCTTAGCTCTAATCCTGTAAGTAGCTATTTCTGTTACTTAGTCTTTCTTTTATAACTAACTATAACTGAATGATTTCGAAAATTTATTTAGTGGTAGATTGTTTACAAAAGGGTGTTTGACTAACAATTACGTTTACCAGTACTTCTATCGTGCCGTATATCCTTATTCAGGGTCGACTCGGTGATGTCTAGATAGGAAATGAAACATTAAGGTTGTCTATCGATCGGCCTGACACCACCAAGTGTACAGGCCCAGGATTTTATTTGGCGTCGATTAATTTCGGACACTTCATTTGGACTATGCGTCATTAATGACGATGAGTCAATAATGACGTTAGAAAATTGCAAGAATTATCATCCGATAATCAACACTCCTCTGGCGATCAATGTTTATGCGCTTGCAAGTGTCATCCAATATTCTGAATTAACACATTTAATTTCTCTTTTTACCCCCCCCCCCCCCTCTCGCTCTCTCTCGCTCTCTCTTTCTCTATTTCTCCCGCTCACTGCTCAGTATACTACAGCTAGCCCATGGCATTTAAGTCTTCAAATTATTTCTATCTCCCTCTTATCATTTTCGTAACAAAGATAACTTAAACATTTCCTACGCTGTAAACCATTTGCTATAGTTTTCTGCAGCGTGTTTCATTTTCACGGAAATTGTACTTTATTAATTTAGAGACATAAATTTGTTCCTTGCTCCCATGATACATATTAGTTATGAGCGATCAAATTAAGCAGTGGCTTGATTAATCAAGCCTGTGTGGTCATGGATATGTTCCTCAAGAAACATATCAAATGCTACTACTACGATTATTAAATAAACACGCTAGAACAACATAGATTAGAAAACTTATGATTAAATACGGTGTCACCCTTATAGTCCCTCTCTTCGAGATAACTGATGAAAACTGTCCGGAGTCGTAATATAGCTCAATCAAAAAACTACTTAAGCTTTGCGAATTGTTGCTGAAAACGTTTGCGAAGGTTCAGGTTTCTCCGTTGATTTTGTGATCGTACTGAGCTATATCGGCTGATGTGTTGATAATCACTACCCATAGACATGCACATGTATGGGTCTTAAAAAACAAACATCTGTGCTTCCTGACCCACTGTGTCGTAATGTTATGTTATGTCAAAAGGAATGTTAGACGATTTCAAGATTTGTTCACATGTGGAAATGAAGAGGACAACGGAATTAAGCTAGAGATGAGTGGAAGCGTTATAAACCACGAGCCTGCCAATTGGCAGTTCACTAAGAGAGAGAGAGAGAGAGAGAGAGAGAGAGAGAGTATGCAACATACCAGGAACAGTAACCTCTGAGTCTCTGTCTCCTATAGCAGACGTCTACAATGCAGTTGCGTTATCTTGTTGTTCATTACACGAAATTATAAATTCTTCAGCAGAATAGGTTGGGGGTGAAAAACTCAAAGCTGAATGATTAATTAGGAATAATTGAACGATAGCTGGCAGCAATTCTCAGATTAAGAAGCTGGATGCATGTGCTTTACTTGCAAAACGACGACGATGACGTTTATGATGTTCTGATGACGATGATGACCTGCATTCTTAGATCAGTTGTCGCCATATGAGTATGTGGTAATAAAACATTTTCAGTATTCAAATGTAGGCTTGAAATCCTTAAGTCTATTAAATCCTTGAGTGCAGTTGAAAACAGAGATACGTATATTCTCAAGCAGGAGTCAATGGTAAAGTCGGTAGGATACTCGGGCGCGGATAAATATGTGCGTGGTTCAAATCCTGGGCTCGCCCGCTACTAAGATCGCTTCGAGTGAGGAAACTGACGTTACCATTAGCCTTACTAAGTGGATCGAATACTCAAATTGATGCAGAACTTTAACGTCAATAGTATCCTACTTATTTAGAAAGAGATCGTGAACTTTTTTAACTCTTGCGGATAGTTCTCGGTTCTATATTAATAACTCGGATGATTTGCAGACCCATTCCAGCACTGATATTGCATTCTTGGCTAGCAAGGTTGCAGCTGCACAGAAGTTGGAAAACAGACATAAATCAGAGTAATCTTTGTCGTGGTGTCAAAGACCGGATACATTTTCTTGTCAAGAGATTTCTACGCAAGAATTTGATGTTAATATGCCGAGCATATGACATATACTCCGACTAACAGCGACCCACGCTCCATTTGCCCTGTGGCATTTCTCTACAGCAGCTTCATTGCACGCAGAAAATAACAGTAGGGTCAAACTACTGATGAATTACAAGTTATGACTTCCAACATTTCATTAATCATTCATAGATATCTGACAACCACTTAATTATTGGCTAGCTAAAGTTTAATTGGTTTCTTTTGGACTGGAATCTTAACAATTAATTAACTTAAATGATTGATTTACTGATTCTTCTATCGATTGGCAGAATGACCAATTATTTGATCGATTTAATAACATGAATAATATAAGGAAAGTTATGCATAGAGATGATTTAAAGATCCACTCTTGTGGGCATGAAATGGAAAACTGAAGATATAGATGAGTAGAGCAGTTATATGTCATGGACCTGCCAGTAGGCAGTGCACTGAGGGAGAGAAAAGTAATAACATAGGTAAACAGGATTGTTTTCCCTGGGAATGACACCCCTCCCCGGTAAATGCTAGTCGAAGCTGAGGACGGCATAGGGGGCCCACCTCGTCATATGCAGAATCCCCAAATAATGGTATATAAAAAGGAATGTTATAGATGATCTAAAACCCACTAGTATGTGGAAATGAAGAGGAAAACGGAAGGTAGAAATGATAGCAGGCGTTATATAGCATGGACCTGCCCGTAGGCAGTGCTAAAGAGAGAGGTAATGACTGCACAAGTTGAAAACACAACAGCTAATTAAAGCGAACACAGCCTTTTTATTTTCCGTTTGCAAATATATAATGCTGCCTATTTTCATTTTAGCATGTAAGAGGCTGACATTTATGTAATAGGGAATTGACCTAATAATATTCGTTTATTTGTGTTCTATCTGACAACCGCAGAAAGATACAGTGCAGAAATACCAACGGAACCAGCAGATGATCTTTTATAAATAGGCATGAGTTTACCTCAGAGAGAATTCAAGTATTAAAGATTAGTACTGCTTCTTTGGCCCAACATTTGTTAACAAGAACAAACTGGACAGTGATATAAATGTTGTCATAAAAATCGCGTTAGAGGATTGTCCAAACAAGATTCGAGGATTTTAGGTTGTACTTTGTCTCGGATATGTTTATAGTTTCGTATCGCTGTACCGCATTTTAATGCAGCCTCCTGATGCTCATAATTATTCTGTAGCAGCCAGTTAACGTCGTTCGGCTTATGTAGAAAATGATTTACCGGTAGTTGATGTCACTTTATGGTCATCTTTAAGTAACTCGTTGAATTTTAGTGTTGCTATGCAGAAAGCTATCAGTTCACTGTCCCCGTGTGATATTTTATTGGCTTTACTTCTATTAAGCGTTTTTATTAATTTTCAAAGTATAATCATTTTATAATTGTGTATAAATCTTTAACAAAGAAAAAACTACCGAAATGTTTATGACGAATAGCAAATTGAAGCAGTATTTAATAGCACAGGCTGGAGCCAGTGGCGATGTCGGTAAGATATTCGACCGAAGATCAGTATGTGTGGGGTTCAAATCCTTGGCTCGCCCGTCACTGACATCGTTTTCGAGTGAAGAAACTGCTCAGAAGAAGGTGAAATAGGACGTGGAGTAAAACAAGGCTTCAAAACGTCAGTAGCATCAATAGCATCGGTAGCATCAGTAGCATTAGTACCATCCGTATCATCGGTAGCATCAATAGCATCAGTAGCATTAGTACCATACGCATCATCGGTAGCATCAATAGCATCAGTAGCATTAGTACCATCCGCATATCCGGTAGCATCTATAGCATCAGTAGCATCAGTTGCATTAGCAGCATTAGTTGCATTAGTAGCATTAGTTGCATTAGTAGCATTAGTTGCATTAGTAGCCTCAGTATCATCAGTAGCATCAGTAGCATTAGAAGCATCAGTAGCATTCGAAGCATCAGTATCATCAGTAGCATCAGTAGCATTAGAAGCATCAGTTTCATTAGAAGCATCAATTGCATTAGAAGCATCAGTTGCATTAGTAGCATTAGTTGCATTAGTAGCATCAGTAGCATAAGTAGCATCAGTAGCATCAATAGCATTATTAGCAGGAGTAGCATCAATAGCATCAGTAGCATCAGCAGCATCAACCTTTCCCGGGCGTGGAGTATCAATGTCCACGAAAGAAAACACAATTTAATATCATACTGGATGAACCGTCATTAAAATATAAAACTCTTGTGATCATTTTGCAGGATCAATGCGTTCGGTTTCGAGTTGGAAATTTAATTATTACTTGAAATTTTAAATTTCTTGATATCACTTGACTTTTTTTCTATTACTTGTTATCATTTGATATCACTTGACATTTTTTTTCTATTTCTTGTTATCATTTGATATCACTTGACATTTTTTTCCATTACTTGTTATCATTTGATTTCACTTGACCTTTTTTTCTATTACTTGTTATCATTTGATATTGCGCTCTTCGATTGCAAGCATTCAGCATAACAGAGAATGAAAAAGATGTATTAATAAGAATACTTGTTATATCGGAGTCTGTTGTATTGAGTATTATATATTTTTATATTTTATACTGAAAATAGGAGACATTTTCTTATTAAAACCCTTTCTATGCAATAATTTACAAATATGAAAAAGTAAAATGTTTTGAAAGACGTGCCTTCTACAGAAAAAATTATTTTAATAGTCATGAAATTATATTAATTAACGGATAATTAGTTCATTCGGAACATGCCAATTAGCGTGAAAATAAACTATTCGTAATTTAATTGAAATCAGTTTTCTTGTGGTTCTCAAACACGCTATATTTTTATATAAAGGTATCACTGCATGATAATTACTAAAACCACAAATACATCCAGAAATAAAGTAGTTGAAGAGAAACGAAGCAGCGGAGTAGCCTATTTCACAACATTAGAAATCTCATCGCTTTACTACAGTATATGAATGTAAAATTTGATAGCGTTCGAACAAGTAATAAATTTAAAGAATTGTGCAATGTTGCTATCGATGGCAAAATATAATTTATTTGGATCAACCATTTTGTAGAAATGAACGCAGCCTAGTGTCTGAGATAATCTTCATATCTCGCTACTGTAATTTTCTGTCTTTAAACTGGTGCAATGCAGTGCAAGGTTGGTTCTTTTTGTCTTGGAGATGTTTTTCACAAATATGCGCGAAATTTTGTCATGCAGTTAATAAAGTTCTGGATCTTCACAGCAGACTGTAAGAAAAAGCAAATGTTAACGTCAGTTTCCTCACTCAAAGGCGATGTCGGCGACGGGCGAGTACAAGATTTGAACCCCGCACATACTGATCCGTGATGGAATAACTTACCGACATCGCCACCGGCTCAAGCCAGGAATAGGAATAGGAATATGTATCTTGAACCAGCTAATTATCAGAACTCTAACAACAACAGTATTAAACAATTAGCAAAATATTAGCTAATAACAGTAACAGCTATAGCAACAACATATTAGCTCAATATTGATTTAGTTAACTTGAATTTTATTACCTTAAGACTAAGGTGTAAGTAGACTATCTTTTATTTTAAATTTATATAACTATATTTTATTTACCTTACTTTATGGGCAATAATTGATGTGCACGGTTGCCATTGGTAAACCTCTTTCTGGTTTTTAGTTTAGTTTCTAATTAAGTATGCTGTATTTGTTGTTTTTTAGTGACATGGAAAACAAATAAAAAGGATGAATGAAAAAAAACAATAGCAATTTGAATGCTACTGTTGTCAATGACTTTATCGATCATTATTGAACCAAATACATACCGATGAGCAACTTGGGTCCAAAAAAGATGCTTAATCCAAACTCCAGAAAATAAGATAGGGAATTACATAAAAGAGGGTTATGTTCTTTTTACAGCTCATGGATAGGCCTATTGGATGAAAAAACTTGTTAATGCAGTATTTAATTGCCTATTGAACTGTTATTAGTAAGGCAAAGGTTAATGCGATTCAAAATTAAAGCTTTTTACAACACTTTCACCAGAATATGCAATATCTCTCATTAGAGAGAGAGAGAGAGAGACAGAGAGAGAGAGAGAGAGAGAGAGATAGAGAGAGAAAGAAAGAAAGAAATAGAAAGCGAGAGGGAGAGATGTAAAAAATTGTACGTGAAGCAATTCAATATTATTAGGCTGAATACAAATTTTAATACTAAAAAATTACTGAAGTAACTAAAACTACCTATGATTGTGTATTCAAATTGTTACATATTGGCTAAATGTGAAGAAACTAGAGAGTAAGTTAACTGCGGGTCAGCTAAGTAGCTATTATCGAAACCACCAATCCTGAAAATCCTGATTAGTAGGCCTAGTATATTTTTACTAAAATATCTAGGTAAAATTTCAAAGAAATTACATAACTTCGATACAACCCAAATGATGGTTAAACTTCTAAAAATATTTTGCTTCTAATAAAAGAGACGTCAAGGACTGTTTTATCTGAGCCCATCTCTTACAATCTTACCTAATGTAGTCAACCGGAATATTGTGCTATCACTTGATTAGTTTTAAAACGGTGTTACGGCAGAGATGTTTTGGTCAGATGAGTGACTTAGAAAAATCATCGGTCTAATTTTCGTTAGTTGTAGAACGCAAAGCAGGTATCTTTCAAATTATGCAGGAAGTTAAATAATTAGACTAATTCGTAATTCATTCACATTTTTTATAGAAATCTTTATCATTTCTACTTTATAAAAATACATTGAGTCGAGAAAATTACAATTAGCTTTATAATAAAAAAATCTGAAAATCAAGGTGATAATTGAATGGAATTGGAATAAATTTATTGGCCAAAACCAAAAAATTTCAATGAATGTTTTCTTTGCAAAAAGAGAAAAATGAATGGCATCCAGGCGCAAGAATTTCTCTCCAGTACAGAGAGATATGTGTAATCAGACATACGATATTTTATCAACTTCCTTTTCACTTCTGCACATCAGTAACTTGTAATTTCTTTCGACCACCCATTGAGGAAAATCACTGGCACTTTCTTCCGCTTCCAAATGATGGATTTTGCCAACAGTCAAGGTCTGGATTACGCATGCAAGAAATCAATAAATGAACTCTATTTTTATGGACTAAATATAAAATGACTTGATTAGAAATATTTATCTGACAAGGGGTATACTGAGTTTTAAAAATTAAATTTTACAGTTATTTTGATAGATAAATGTGTTTTCAAAAGAATCATTGACGGTGATTCATTAACAAAACTTGTTAACTCTGGCTGAAGCCTGTGGCGACGTCGGTAAGATACTCGACCGCGGATAAGTATGTTCGGGGTTTAAATCATGGGCTTTCCAGTCACTGATATGGTTTTCGATTGAGGAAACTGACGTTAACCCTAGTTTTTTAGCTTTAGCTTTTTTACGTCATGACGAAATTATCATCCATGATGAGGTTTATCAAATTACATTATTCAAGTAAGTTTTACAGTTATTTTGATAAATAAATAAATTTTCCTAAAAATGATTGATGGGTGTTATTCTCTCTGATTCGATATTCTCTCTCTCTCTCTTAGTACACTCCCTACTGGCAGGTCCATGGTATATAATGCCTCCACTATTAAAACATGTTAAATGTACGTTGTGACTAAAAGAATCCATGATGGAGTACGTGACTGGAAATGATTTAAGTATAAATATTCAATATCCATTTACATCCTGTCATTCTATTATCCATTATGTTATTTTATTGTGTTCTATTTATTGGTCTTATGGACATGGAAGTCAAATCTGATAACTTCAGTCGTGAGTCGAATATAGGGGATTCGAATTAACCTCATGAATATTCATATTAACGTAATGTCTTAATGTAACGTATGTTATGTAATGTAATATATGAATGTAATGTAATGTATGTAATGTAATGTCTTAATGTAATAGTCATCTTAATGTAATGCGTTACTGGCCTGACGCAAGGGCATAGTGTTACCTGTCTAACATAATATGCATTATGTTATCGGCCTAACGTAAAGTGCATTGTGTTATCTGACTAACGTAAAATGTATTATGTTACCTCCCTAACGTAAAATGCATTAGGTTACCTGCCTATATTAAGCACTATTTGACCACCTAAACATCAATCGTGTCAGCTTCAGAATTCAATGCAAGTCATGAAATTGCAGTTATATAGTTTATCCTTGAAATGTGAAATTAAAGCAAACGGCAAAATTTTAATAAATTCGCTTCAGCCAGATTTAACAAGTTTTGTTAATGAATCACCGTCAATGATTCTTTTGAAAACACATTTATCTATCAAAATAACTGTAAAATTTAATTGTTTTGTTTTAAATTGACCAGAGTAGATACCGTTTAATCACCAGCTTAGAAACTTTTATTCAACTTAGGAACTTCTATATCGCATTATGTTGCTTTAAAGATGCAGCCTTTGTA
Organism: Enchytraeus crypticus; assembly: GCA_905160935.1. Lineage (NCBI taxonomy): Eukaryota > Metazoa > Annelida > Clitellata > Enchytraeida > Enchytraeidae > Enchytraeus > Enchytraeus crypticus. The sequence continues at coordinate 59,184 of CAJHZI010000742.1, read as the reverse complement.
ATAGACTTGCGATAAGATTGTTGATTTAGTTAGGTCGTGCTAACTACTGAGTAACCAGTGTTTGCCTGTAACCCGTAGAGATGAGATTACATTACAACTACATTAAAACTACACTGCACGTATCTGCGCCTGCCGTATGAAACGACTAATACGAAACTAAGAAAGAAATCAATCATTCACTAAGCATTTAAAGTCTGGTCGCTCGCCACAAGGCAATGTCAGGGACGTAAAGATAATAATGTGGTGCCAAAACAGATATTCATGTGTGTGTAAAGGTATGCAAAAATAAATGATTTCTCAAGCTGATCCAGTGGTACTAACGATTGGATTGATACCTGCAGGTCAGCTGATGCAAGATTTAAAGGAAGTGCTCTTCCTAAGCTAAGATATGGCAATGGAATATGAAGTAAAATTGACATTTGAGACTTCATTTCCTCGTAGAAGAAATTACGTTGTAAATTTAACTGATTCTGGCTGGGGCCGGTGGCGATGTCGGTAAGATATTCGATCTCGGATCAGTATGTGATGGGTTCAAATCCTGGTCTCGCCCGTCACTGACATCGCTTTCGAGTGAGAAAACTGACGTTAACCTTAGCTTTGTTACGCTTTTGATTAAATAATTTATTCTATTGATTATAAAGGGTCACCTTTATTATTGACTTCATACTCTGCAGGCAATTTTCTTATGATTTCTACAGTTACTTTCTTACTAGTGCCTAGTGTCTTGGTTAACCCTGAAATTGCATTTATATGTCCAATTGTTGCATTATACTCGTTTAATTTCGCAAATCACAATAAATAGCAGCTAAAATAAACTTTAAAAGCCATTTCTCAGAGTCTCATGTAAACATCTTAGATCAATTTAAAAAATAGCTAGACTAGAATATTCTTATAACAACTTCATTTAGAATCGGTAATTTTTGTATCTTTTGAAACGCTATTTAAATTTGTTTGTAAAAATGTCAGAAACAAACGAAAAAACACAAAATCATCTTAAATGTTTGTAATATTCCTCAGGTTTTCTGATCAACCTCGCCGCAGCTGACCTGATAATGTCACTCTTCTGCATGCCCTTCACCTTCACCAACACTATCCTCGGCACCTGGATATTTGGTCAACCCATTTGTGTCCTGGTCCTCTTCATGCAGACCCTCTCTGTAACAGCCAGCGTGGGAACGAGCACCGCTATAGCAGTGGACCGGTATTTGGCTGTCATACAACCATTTAGTACGCGGACGTGCAAGTTAAGGACTAGATACGCTGTCATTGCTATCTGGATTGTATCAGGTAGGAAGCGAATTGTTGATGAATGACTATAAGGAATTGATAAATAGTACATAAGTATTGTTGACGAATGACTACATGGAATTGATAAATTGTACAAGTATATTGTAGATGAATGACTACATGGAATTGAATAATTGTACACACGTATTTTTGATGAATGAATACATGGAATTGACAAATTGTATATACGTATTATTGACGAGTGACTAAATTTAATTGACGAATTTTACACACGTATTTTTAATGAATTATTGATGTTCTAATTCAAACATAAGTGTGATTTGCTTTAAATGATTACTTTAATAGCTTATAAAATCTTACCGCCATAATTGTTTAGCAAATATATGTTTTTAAATTACCTTCTTACATTAAAATTTCATATTCGATATTATATCACTAATATAATTTTTCTGTTAGAGGCCCAGGTGTTTTCCTCTCTCTAGCTCTCTCTCAACCAAAATATCTTCAAATTGTGTTATGTCACGAGACAATCATTATATAACTTTAAAACAAAGCCGTCGCGTAATGATCGAATGCATTATGTCATTTATTCAAGGATGATGCATATCTCGAATGATCTTCAAGGCTCGGTTGTTAACTGAAATTCTAACAATAGTATCTTAAAATCACCATTTGCTCACTTTCATTTATTCACAGGTGGCGGATGGTCTGCCTAAGGCGATGAAGTTGTATATTCCTTTAATGCATTAAAATGAATTACAATACACGATACTCAGGCAATAAGCGCTGATGATTAAGAGAAGAAATATATCATAATATTCATGATAGTCCTTTCATGTATCGATTCATAAATTTTAAATTTAACGAATATTTAAAAACGATCTTTGAATGTATATCCGATAAAAAAGCCCACTACTTAAGTCATAGATAACATTTCACTGTGCGAGCAGTGAGGAGACATCATAAACTAAAGCTAATTTAGAATGTCTCATTAGCGCAATGGTTAGAGGTGTAGATAACGTCATGAAATGTTAAATGACAGACACTGAGGTGAATTGAATCCTCGTGGGTTCGAATCCCAGCCGCGCTGATCTGAGAGTAAAATCTCGGACATTCACTGGACTGGCTACACGGAAAATGGACAAAATTGCCTAACGGATTTAACATGTGGTATTAAAAGTGATAGATGTCAACGTAGTTGATCATTTCACTATAATGTGTGTTATTATTATTATTATTATTATTACTAATTAATTTATATTAAATTTTGTAAAATTTTGAAAAAGCTGTCCGTGATAAAAGTAGTAAATATTAAATATCCACTATGAAACTTTTAAAGCACTAAACAATACATATTAAATACAAAACATTAAACGTTAAATTCTAATTAGTGGATATAAATAGTAAACAGTAATGAATTAATATCAAATATTACCCATAAACAAAATAATATTCATTTCTTTATTCGTAAAAAAACAGATAGGATCAATATGCATCACATAAATATACACACACATACACCCATGAACATAGGATCATAAAACAATCAAAAATAATAGATAGTGTTACGCAAATGCAACATATTAAGCATTAGATTTAGTAGCCATCGTTTGTAATGATTATATTGTGGCCAAGAACTTTGAAAAACGAGAGAGCCAACTTTAAATCATTATTGAGCAATTATTTTGAACGTTCGCAGAAAAATTAATGTTTCGTCGGTCATTACTAGTATTTTCTATTTTATTATGTTTTACTTGTATGATTATTGTATTTATAGTTTATTTGTATGTTGCCATCTAGATTATGAAACAAAGATCCATATTAAATGTTCTCTCTTTAATGTTGCGTTTGCATGCGGCATATCTATGGTTCATATTCAACGTCTGCTTCTACTCTTCACAAAGAGCACTCCATATAATATAAGCAAGTTAATCACGCTACAGTAGTCAATACCTTATCCATTCTTTATGTGGCCTCTTGCTTGAAAAATTTGGCGTTTTTGGTAGAGTCCCGTTTTCTCAGTTCTTTCTTAAATAGTAGACCTCAAATATGCAACAGTAAACAGTCAACAATTAAAATCAAAAAGCTGGTAAAAGCTAATGTTATCGTCAATTTCCTCACTCGAAAACGATGTCAGTTACGGGCGAGCCCAGGATTTGAACCCAGCATATACTGATCCGCGGTCGAGTATATAACCGACATAGCCACGAGCTCCAGTCAGTGAATCAATCAATTAATAAATCAATCAACTCAGAGGAATCATTAAGCATTAAACTACAAACTTTTACATCTATCGAACACTAAACAGGTGCATTGGCCTCTGTTCAACTCGTCGTAGGCCGCACTGTCTCTATCGATGACCCCTCGATCAGTCCAACGATCTACTGCATGGAGATCTGGCCTGAACCACGAGAGACATGGAGAATATCCTACACATTCTTCATCATGATCTCCACCTACACTCTTCCACTGTTCGCCATCTCCATAGCCTACGGCTTCATCTGTAGGCACCTGTGGAGGCACAGGGTGCCAGGCAATGCTGACGAGGCTAGAGATACTCAACAACTGAAATCAAAGAGAAAGGTAAGTCTTATAGTTTTCTATTTGATTCAATAGTCTCAAATAGACCATACCATATGTTCGAAAAGTAACCGTGCATTTGCTTTAAAATTGCCTTTCTTAGAAAGGTAGGTCTCATCATTTTCTCTTTGATTCAATAGTCTCAAATAGACCATACCATAAGTGTAAGAAGATTTAGGGTATACTTGTGGTAAAATTGACTTGTTTATTTGTTGATTCTGTAGTTTTGTAACTCACTTCCTCACTCAACGAGCGATTATTTGGAGTCGTTTCTTTTGGGTAGTGCGTAGATTGCGCTAGCGCATGTTGCAAAGTTATCTTGAAAATATTGAATTTTGAAATTAATATTTAAAACAGTGGTTACTTAAAAATTAATGCAGGTGTATCCTGCCCGATAGCTGAACGTTTCTTTAGGAAATCACAAACCAATGTTCTCTTATCCGTTCTTGCTAATAATATCATTAATACGTAATTGTCATTAAGACTTGACTGATGACAATAACATTAACTCGAAGTATGGTGAAATGATCAACTATGTTGGTATCAATCACTTTGAATATCACTATTAAACCATTAGGAAATTTATTACATTTTCCATATAACCAATCCTGTAAATGTTCGAGATTTTACCCTCAGATCAGCGCGGCTGGGAATCGAATCAACGAATGTTCAAAATCACCTCCTGGTCGATAATTTAATACTTCGTGACGTTAACTGACGCCTTTAACCACTGCACGATTGAGACATTCTAATAGACTATATGTTACAAGTTCTAAACCTAGCAAGAATTACATGATATACGATCTAGCGTAGTGGATATATAGCGTTACCAATTACATATCTCATTCTATAAAGTTTTCGTTAGTTTTGTTACAAACTCAGTAAATATTCAAAGGTTTTCTCTCAGACGCAAGTGATCACAGAGCTTGTAGTTTTTTTTCTTTGATTTTTCTTTTGATTTTATTTCTGAATTCTTGGTCATCAGCAAGATAATCAACACACTGGAACCTTAGTCACTGGTTTATAATCGAGTTAGGTCAGGATGATCGTATTTCTAAAGTATCTGTGCGTATAAGAATGAAATCCCAAAACTTGCGAGTAATCTGCAATAAAAATATTAATAGCAATAAGAATAACAGTAACAATAACCACAGCAATAAGAATAACGTTATTAACAATAACGTTATTAACAATAACGTTATTGTATTAAGAATAACAATGCGAATGATATTAGCATTACGAATAATGATCACAGTAAGAAAGTAACTATACTGACCGCGCTAATATTTTTATGGGATATCTCATCAAGACGCTATGCTTAGTCACTCGTTGGACTCAGAATCTTTGCCCTGTTTAACCCTCTGCCTCTACTGATTAAGATCTAGTGCTAAGTAGTTATCATCGCCTCGTGAGAGACTGAATTTATTAGCTAGTTTCATGAGTTCATTATTATATATTTTATGGGAGTGTAGGCCTACTTGTTTCCCATTCCAATATTCATTCTATTTATTATTAGCCCGTATTTTAGTTAGTCTGTGTACTTTACTAGTCTGTTGCAGTTTATCAGATACATGTATCTGCATTAACTAACAAACTATGTTCTAAACACAATAGGTGATTGAGTCAACTTTCGCATGGATAATATTCACATATGAAATAGGTTGATAAATGAAATAACTATGTACTGCACTTGTGTTTGTATTTAATTCCCTTTACTTTGGACTGATTTTCTGAATTTTGGAATTTGCACCGTTGTCGGACCTTGTTTTTGCTCACCGGCTTGATTTTGTCTTAATTGTGCTCGATGTTGTCATTGATGACTTTGAACTCTAATTGTTGTTATGTTATGTGCATAATCTAAGCAAAATCTCATAAGAATGGAAAGTTTGCGATAGCCCTATGCCATTGATTTTGTCTATCTCAGTTATCGTATACTCGCTTTTGATAATGTCCCCCTAACGTATTTACTCCTGTTAATCTTTCGTTGCGTGATCTCATAATTCTGTCACAGAGATTGTTTTTTGATTTATCGACAGCTTTCTGCATTATATCCGCAGGCAACTCTGACCTTGACATTGTTTCTGAGTTGTTGTTATTTTTCGCTTTACTCGTGATAATCTATCTGTTCTGTGCTCTGTGAACTGTAACGTCTCAGGCATATATTCCTGCAGACTGTTGGCAAAGCCCCTATCTTGTCATTCTAAGGAGTCTCTACAGTAGTGCTTGATCTTTGTCTATTGTAGTGCGGTAGTTTTAAATTATTATGATTTTTTACAAACATTTTCATTGCCCCTCCCCCTCAGTGCATGTGATATTAATTGATGAAGCTGATGACAGAATAGTTATACATACATACTATTATAATATATATATTATATATATATATATATTATATATAATATAATTATCTTAATAGCTGCTGGTAATCATTTATAACGACAAATTGTGTGTACAGTAGGCCTACATCTAATATGCCCATATATTGCATACTTGATCTGATTCGCTTTCATGTGTATTCTATTTGTATTTTTTATTGTTTTTCATATTTTCAGTTTAGATGTTATATATATATATAGGAGCTTTTGGGCCTTATGTCCATTTTCACGTTACCTGTATGATAAAAAAACTAATGGTAACATCAGTTTCCTCACTCGAAAGAGATATCAGTGACGGGTGAGCCAAGGATTTGAACCCCGCATATACTGATCCGCGGTTGAATATTCTGTTTTAGGTGAACTAGTGTTTATATGTATCGATATCTGTCTATCCAAAATTAAACTTAGAGATTAATATGACGACTTTTTATATGTACGTCATTGTATCTATTATTTTATATCTCGATTAATCTCGTTACTTTGTTCTGATAATATGGTAAGTACATGTGTGGTCCTGCATTGATGTTAGTAGATTCAAATCTAACAAAACCTGATCAATTAAGACTAAAAAGCTTTGTAAAAAAATCATCTCTAAATATAAGCTAGAACAACAAAATTGAGCTATAGAACTAAGTTCGACCGCAACCGATTTAGGCACTTTTTGTATATAAAAGCTGGTAAAGCTAATGTTAACGTCAGTTTCCGCACTCGAAAGCGATATCAGTGACGGGCGAACCCATGATTTGGACCCCGCACATACTGATCTGCGGTGGAATATCTTACCGTCATCGCCACTGGCTCCAGCCAATAGACACTTATACTGTCATGGATGATCATTGTATTAGAATATCGAAACAATAGAGAGTGAAATTCACTTTGATTGTCTGATACACTTCAAGTTTTTTTGATAAAAATCTATCCCAGACAAACCTACACCCCCAACCCTACACCCCATCCACTTAAACCTACCTGCGGCATGAGTCCCGTTCAGTTATTCTTCATTTTCCGATTCTTCGAGGATTGATCTTGTATGCTCCGGGAACAATTAATAACCCAGGAACGGACATCTCAACAACAACCTGACATGGAATGTTCTCAAAGCTCCATTTATTATTCCATTAACGCTCCACATTTCCCTAATCATATCTATGCAACCTATATGCGCAGGACGGAATATATCATTTTTGGATTTCGTAATTTTAGAGTGCAATTTTTATGTATTGTCTGGTGGAATGGCGTCGCCGATTTTTATGAACCTACGTGAATTTATTTGCATATTGTGAGAGTCTACTGCAATTTATAGCCTATTGTGAATCGAGATCAAATTTTAGACCTCTATGTTGCCCTGAAACTTTGTATTGACCTTGATTAAAAAATATAATCTTTTAATTATATATCATAAATTTTGAATAGAGCCAGTGGCAATGTCGGCAAGATATTCGACAGCGGATCAGTCTGTGTAGGGTTCAAATACTGGGCTCGCCGCACTAACATCGATTTAGTGTGAGAAAACTGACTTTATCGTTAGCATTACCAGCTTTAACTTTTTATTTGTAACGAAAGATTAAGACTAGGACCTAAATATCATATCTCTAGTTGTGTTAAACACTTAGAAGACGTTGCTTTCAAGTTTATTAAATTCTCTCATTTTCTCAGCAACCCTTAGCATTAAAAAAGTTTAAAGTAAGAAGTTAAGCAAACGCGAATTCTGTTGGCTTCTGAGAGATCGAGCTCATGCTATCTACACCATATAAATGTCGTGTATGTGCTACCTACACCATACACATGTGATAGATGTGCTACCTACACCATACACATGTGATAGATGTGCTACCTACACCATACACATGTGATAGATGTGCTACCTACATCATACACATGTGATAGATGTGCTACCTACACCATACAAATGTGGTTGATGTGCTATCTACACCATACACATGTGATTGATGCGTCTTGGAATTTGTTCTTAGTTTCTTTCGTTTAAACAACTTAAGATAACATATAATTCAAATTAGCTATTATCCTCTAATGCTAGTTGTAATTTTATGTATCGTTTTTAATTTGCGTAAAATGATTCTTGTATACATATATACACTATACGTATATAAAGGGCAGTCCTGGATATGCTATGGTTTATCTTTTAATATCCTCTGATGAACTATGCGCATTATTTAAATTTGAATGTTCGGTGTTGACTGATGTTTTTCTGCACAATGAGACGTTTTGCCTTGCACTTTATTTTCTTGTGTCTTTCGTATTTTTTGTGGATTTATTGTGCGATTAAAGTAGGCCTACATACTATGTATATACATGTATATATGCATACATATAGTATATATATATATATATATATATATATATATATATATATATATATATATGCATACATATATATATACACTGTTTTTTTATAACTGATGTTTTAACAATAAAGTCGTAAGAAGTGGACCGATGTTCTGAAAATTTACAATACTTGACTAATTTTGTCAAATAATTCTACGTTTATACTGTGTTAGTGCAATCGGATATATTAAATTTGTAAAATACTATCAAAGATATAAAAGAATTTACATCGACTATGTGAATATAATAAATTCTATTTAAAAATTGATGATAAAAGCGCAGCCAGTATAGGTCACATGGGAACAAGATAATAAAAATTTTCGGAGTCTATCCGACAGATAAACGTTTTTAACGGCAGTTATCTTTTAAACATATTTGTGAGTATGATTTTTTATCTTCAGCTGCGGATATTAGTATGAGTCATTTAAATTTACGCTGTTACCGTGAGTCCATATTTAGCATCATTCTATTTATTATTGTAAAGCATGGCAAAATTCAGGCATCTTCTATAAATCATTTTACTTAATTATTCAAAGAAAATTTAAATTAATGGATATGGATTCTGGTTAGTTGCTAACAATATCCATTACCTCTCGCTTTTCGTATTACATGTACATGTAAGCTTACATCTTGTAATATTACTGTGACGTTCAGCTAGATAAAAAAGCTGATAAAGCTAAATATCTTATGTATATATATTATGCTTAAGTATATATATATAATATCTAACATATATATAGATTTTCTATACGGTATGTAATATAGAAATAAGAATACTGGAATTATTTAGTGGCATTGCGTGAGGGGCTATTTGCCCTTCAATTTCACTAGAACAGAGAGATTATGCTATGCTTGATACAATACAAATCATTCGATGCTTTGATAAGCACCTCAGGCCTTTCTGAATGTGATATCAGAGGGTGTAAGCATCACGGATCTCTTCCAGACCGACAGCAACAACATATTTATGATACCACTGATGATCAGATTAGTCAGAACTGTAATTTGCTAAATCTGACTAATAGCTCGCATCATTAAACTGTCAGGCAATCGCTCATAATCCATTAAACATCTTCAAAACGTAACAGGATTCATCGAATCTTCTGTCCGATAAGAAATAATACGGATTGAATTTTGTCATCTTTAGATTTTAAAAGTTAAAAGAAAAACTTTAAAAGAAACTCTGTTTGAAGATTACTCCTGAATATCATAATTTTTAGTCAAGGTAAATTAAATAAAATGTTTTATGGCTTCATGTCAAGGATGACGCAGATTATGATTCATCGATGATTATTTTAACCTGGTTACAATAAAACCAATGAAAACTTAAAACAAATGAGTCATAGAATGAGTTGCGCACTAGCAATATAAAATTCACTATTCACTGCATCAAAATGTCATCTACTAATAATAATAAAATAATAACAATAATTATTATTATTATACAAATCGTAATAATAAATAACAATAAATTGAAAATATAATAATAATAATAGTAATAATAAGAGTTAAATCTCTATGCGGAGGCGGTAATGGTTGAATCGATGGCAGCTATTGAGGAAGGAATAACTATTGGAGGTAAATTGCTGAAAGATATGAGGTTTACAGATGATCAAGGTATGCTTGCTCGTAGTGAAACGGGTTATAAAGGGTTATGGATGGTCTGAATGTTACAGCATTGAGAAACGGCATGGCTAATAATATAAAGATAGATGACAAAGACTATGAAAGTGTCTAGAAATCCCAGGGATGTAAATATTACATTGAATTATGCTCGATTGGAACAAGAAAGTAGCTTCAAATATTTGGGCCACACCATACGGACGATGGGAAGTGTACGTGAAGCGGAAATAAAATATAGAATTGCAAATTCGAAAGAACTGAGGATATAATTGGTTGCAAGAGTTATACGCAATGGACCTGCCGTAGAGACAGTGCACTAGAGGAAGAAGATATATGGGCCTACCACTTGACAGATCATCATAGAGCAGAGAATGAAAGAAAGATAGATATATATATATGTATGTATATATATATATATATATATATATATATATATATATATATATATATATATATAATCCACTGCTAAATATTTCGTTGAAGTAAATTTTATCAAACAAAATTGAGTCATTGATTAGAAATCTTCCAGTTAATTGATAAGGAAGTCATCAGAGATAGAATGTACGCCTTTAGCGATGATCGATAGTGTGACTTCATTCTTACAATGAAATATTTTTGCAGTTACGTTTCTACGAATTAATTTTGAACTTAATTATTTGTTAGGCTTAATTGTAAATTGACACCTCGCAAACTAATCTTTTTTTTAAAGCTAATATTGGATACATAATATATTACACTCTTGTGCTAAGTTCACAGGTACTTATTTTTCCAGGGAGAGAAATTTATTTGAGTAATTGTAAAATATTTTCTGTTTATTAGCTGTTTTTGTTTACAGTATTTATAATTCAATTCAAATAATTTTTCTGTATGGAATGAGATCCTAGGTTTAGTTTTTCTCAACTCAGTAACATGTAGATTGAGTTATGCAAAACTGAAGGAATATTTAAAATTGTACATGTGCAAATAATTCAGTACAATTCGTAATCAGTCAAGCTTTCACGTAGAAGAATTCAACTAATTATGGATGGTATGATTAATACAGCATTTGAACAATATAACAATATGACCATTCAGAAGCGCGTTTTTGTTGGGACTTTGACTGCACTTAAACCACTACAAAGGGCGAACTCAAGCTCTTAATATAAACATGATATGATTCAGTACGCAAACTGGGTAAGATATACGTAAGACCCTATATCTCCAAGTAAATACAAGTAGATAATATAATGTTTAAATTAACTTGCAGTCGATTTATTTCACTTAGCGTCCACTATCTAGTGATCAGTTCTTTCCATCAGATTAAGCTATTTTATCTTACAAATATTTAAAGATATCGGACGCCCCCATTCGGCATTCAATCAGAAGATTCACATTCAGTACGCTTCTACCACACTGTCTACAGAAGAATATCCGAAAACTCGCTCTCCTGGTCTCCATCTTTAATTTAATCCGGGTTTCAGTTTTTATTTTCAACTCAGACACACGTGTCCATTTTTAAATTCCTTCCTAAGTTATTTCTCAGTTGCTGCAATATATGCTGCTAATATTATTTATCATTTCCTCCCTGTTGCTATAATAAATGTAGCCAATACTATGCTCAATTACTTCTCTTCTGTTCTAATAAGTGTTGCTAATATTGCATATACATGTAATTAATGTGTTGTGTTACGCAACCTTTTCCCCTAATGACTTCCTGCAATTCTATTTCCGGCTCATTCTATTTACATTTAGAATTTCTTTTAAATCGATTTTTAGACATTTTTTCTGCGTCTGATCACGAATCATTTTTAGAGCGTTTACGTAATTCAGTTGTACTTATCAGACAAATGCTGGTATTTGTCAAGACTTTCTCGTTCAAAATTTCTTAACTTAAAATATTTTACGTTAAGTTAATTACGAAAGAAAACCATTTATTACCAACTATTGCCTTTGGATAAAATCTTTGGTAACTACGCAGTTGAATTCTTTTAAGTCTTCTCACAAGGACAATTCAATGGCGTGGTTGTACAACACAAGAGATTCCACGGTCTAAGCTCGTTATTCGTTATAAAGAGCAGGAAGTAGAATGCCCGCAGCTATATGTGTACTTGATTAGTGATTCGATACTAAATGTGCACTTGATACTAGTGATTCGAAACTAAATGTGCACTTGATTAGTGATTCATACTAAATGTGCACTTGATTAGTGATTCATACTAAATGTGCACTTGATTAGTGATTCGATACTAAATGTGCACTTGATTAGTGATTCGATACTAAATGTGCACTTGATTAGTGATTCGATACTAAATGTGCACTTGATTAGTGATTCATACTAAATCAAACACGATGTAAGGGGATTATGTGCTTCATTATTGAATGAATTTTTAAATTCAAGCTGTTTTCAATTCGGTGAGGTAGAAATTAGCTGCTGACACTAAATAAGCATTTCATTCGTCATATCAGAATATATTTAGCATTTCCTATATTCTGCAACTGACTTTGTCTACTTTATTTAATTTTTTTCAACAAACAGTAAAAAGACATATTTTCCGCAACGTATTCATAGTTTGTTCAGTCTGATCAGGAATGAAACGAATGCTAGACACGATACTGGTGTATTTGGAGACGGTTTCTACAAAGAGAAGTCCACATGGCATTCAAAGTTTTCACGTTGTTCTAATCGGCATTATACTATAAGGAAATTCATTTTTATCCACAGCGGTTACGAAGCGTGCGCAATAATATATTTGCAATATGTTATAAAATGGGAACAATTTACCGGTGTTGTGTCAAAGTTGCAGATGAATTGATCAACAGTGGACTGCGAGTGTCGTAACGGCAAGAAGGCACTAAGATCCAAAACAACGTCCGAAAGAGCATTCGGTTGGGGAACCTTTAGGCTCCAAAATTGCTACACTTTTTTATTCTGAACATAGTTAATCTTGGATTCAAGGGAAGATGATGATAATAATAATGATGTAATACATTATATGAAGACTGGTGGCCAAGTTGTTAGCACGCTTGCCTGCTATTCAAGAGATTACCGGTTCAAAACTGTCTCTGGCCTACTCTTGTACTGGAAACAGACGATAAAATTAGTTTTGTTGTTTTATGCGCGTTGATTGGCTTACTTATTTCTAGATGGTTCGATAAGTTGAACGTCTAATCATAATAATTATTTTCATTGCGGACTAACTAGTTTATTGATTTTGGGTAGACTTAGAAAAACCTGGTTGATTAGACCAAACATTAATGTCAACATTTATCAGTAGTGAGTTTTTCTCCGAGGCTAATTCAATGGTATCTTGAAACAACTTCAAAAGCGTTATTTTGCTTAAAATTAAGGCTGCATCATGAGACACTTTAAGAATAACATTTATACTGATTGTAGTCAACTTAAAAGCGATGAATAAGATAGTGAACGTGACAAGAGAGTGAGTCTATTAATACGCCAATTGAATTTATTAGTTTTATTTTACTAACTTAAAAATATTTTACGATTCTCTTATTTAATTTCAAATAACTTAGCGAAGATTAGCTGTCTGAGACTTTTTGACAAATCCAGCTTTTGATAGCGACGTCTTCATTAAGATCTCAAATCCGTCTAGTTATTTGATCTCATTAGCGGCAAGAAAATCCTACTAAACATCTCACGAATAATCCCTCGAGATTGCAATTTTATTATTCCTTTTGTTTGCGACAGCATATTTTTGTAACAGTCATATAGCCATGAGAATTAAAATAATCGAGAACATAGTATAACAAGTTGCAGCTACAGATGAAGATGGAAGAAATTCACAAGATTCGAAATGACGTTTGACAAGTGATCAACAGCAGTTTTCTTTCTTAGCAAGCTGCATATTTTTAAATTCCTTTTGAGTATTTACTTTGCCAAAAGAATAACTTGATTTGACATTATTTAAGTATCATTAAATGCGAATGTCTGATGGTTTATATATTGTCAAAGTTAATTTTTTTGTCCCAAAAATTCATAATATTTTTAGAAATCGTTTTCATTTAATGAAAACTATCGTTCACTCTTTTTATTGCTATTATTAACAAACAGTTCCTATATATAATAACACCAATAATAATAACAATAAAGGTTTAACGTCCGTTTCCTCATCCATGGATGATGTCAGGGACATACATATATATACATACTGCATATATATATATACATATATATATATTATATCTTTAAGTATATATATATATATATATATATACATGTATATATATATGATAGATATATTATATATATATAATATATAATTTATATACATGTATTTTATATGTTATAATATATCTATCATATATATATATATATATATATATATATACATGTATATATATATGATAGATATATTATATATATATAATATATAATTTATATACATGTATTTTATATGTTATAATATATCTATCATATATATATATATATATATATATATATACATATATAAATTAATATATATATATATACATATATATATATATATATATTAAGCCTATATGTAACATTAAGCCTATATCTATATTCATCTATTCATAATACAAGCAACTAAATAAAAATAATACATACATACATATAATCTCATACATACATATACTCTCTCTCTCTCTCTGTCTCTCTCTCTCCCTCTCTCTCTCTCTCTCTCTCTCTCTCTATATATATATATATATATATATATATATATATATATACATGTATACATATTCTCTCTCTCACTCTTTTAGTGTAATGCTTACTGGCAGGTCCATGGTATATTATGCTTCCACTCTTCTTTGTCTTCTTTTTTCCTATTCATGTTCACATATGAGTGGATCATTAAAAATATTCATTACTTACGAAATTGCAGCGTTCTACGAAAAAAGTGCAAAAATCAACTATAACAATGCTTAGACTATTTAAAACAAAGTACCGGACTTTTTCCCTCAAAGTCAGAAATAATTTTAACAGAAGAATGATATTTAGACATCTTTTTATTAGTTAGAGCAACTAATATGTAGGCTATTGTGGAGTATTTTTGAGTTATCGTGTACATCGACTGCTGAAGAATAAACCAAAATGTAGACTGCTCGTGCAGTAAAAGGCGACAAAGCACAAGAAAGTGCACTCGATTGATAAGAGCCTAGGCTCCAGAAATTTATACAAAACGTTCTAGCCTCGAATCTAATGAAATTTGGATTCAAGTGAATATGATGATTAATGAGTTACTCTCTTCTATTGCATTACACTATGGTGTAGCAGTTCACTAGATAAAGCTATAAAGCACTGCAACAAATTGTTCAGCCTACTATGCACGTTATATTTTATTGCGTTGTACTAATTTCTATCCCTTTGCGTTATGCATACATGTTATCGCACTGCAATGCTTATAGCATTATATTATATTGTATTGTATTGCATTGTAGTGTATTTTGTATATTGTGTATTATCTTATCGTATCGTATCTCATCGTATCGCATTGCATTGCTTTGTAGTGTAGTATAGTATAGTGTATTATATAATATTGTATTGTATGGTATTGTATAGTATTGTATTCTTAAACAAGCATATAATTGCTTCGTGACTCTGTAATGTTATGTATTGTATTATATTTTATTGTATTGTAGTGTTTTGTATTGTGTCGTGTCTTGTCGTAACATATCGACTGTACTGCATGGTGTTGTATCGTAATGTACTGTATTTTATTGTAGTGTATCGTAAAGTATCGTTTCGAATCGTATTGTAATGTATTTGTATTGTATTGTATTTTCTGTACTTTCTTGTATTTCATTGTATTGTACATGTATTATAATTTATTTGTACGTACAACAGATCATCAAGATGTTGATAGTCGTGGTTCTACTGTTTGGACTCTGCTGGCTACCTCTCCATCTCTTCACTCTCGTCAGTGACCTTTCATCTGTTCTTGAACTTGCCGACGAAAACCCTGACCTTGAGAGGACGGTTATGTCCCTCTATCTCTTCACCCATTGGCTGGCCATGTCCAACAGCTGCGTCAATCCCATCATATACGGCTTCCTTAACGATAGCTTTAGGGTAAGTTAGGGGTTATTTAGCTTATTTATCAATTACTTGTTTTAATTTATAACTTACACTTACGAGAATCAGGTAATATTGTGTTCATAATATATTCGGGTATTGACGTCCCTGAAATTATACTTGCATGAGGAAACGGACGTTAAGCCTTTACTATAATAATAATAATAATAATAATAATGATAATAATAATTATTATTATTTTAATTTTATTATTATTATTATTATTATTATTATTATTAATATGCTTAGTCTATACTTGTTCATAAACATTGTATATGATTGACAATAACTATTATTTTAGCCTTTTTGGCGTCTTAAATAATCAATATGGTAAATACATACATAGAATTGGTTACTTAATTTATTCATTGCGTTAAAGTACAATTTATTTTTTCCCAAGATATTTATGTAGAAAATAGTATTGCTGTTTTCATGAAAAAATATTTAATATTGCTAGTTTTATTTGACCAGTAATATTTTAACCATATTGTATATCGATTCTCATTTACCATTTGCCATTCTACACAAAATATTACCTTCCTCACTGGCAGAGGCCTGTCCGGTAATTACACATAAACATGTACATTCAAACGTTACTCCATTGACTCGTTGACTGGATAGAAAAAATTAGTGATTCATTCACCAAATGGAGTAATCATTCTTTACCGAGATTGACTCAAAATATATATTCCTGCTCATCTGCTTTCACAGTTACACTCTTTAATGAGAACCCTTTTCGACCTTATCGGTCAGAAGATTTATTATGTTAAAACGTTCCAGCCTCTTAAAATATTTTAAATCATCAGTTAGTTTATTCTAAAGTGTCACAGTGTGTTTTGCAAAACACTAATCCACATGATGATGAAATAAGAGTCCCATTGTAGAAGGAAGTAGGACGTGTTTAGCTGGTTTAAAAAGACTGACAAATGGCCGGAAATCAACTCTCTGACAGTCAACTCAATGCACGTCCAAGCAAGCTATTATTAGAACAGAATGGCAATGTGACAGGACCCCTCCGTGAAACATTGTTCGTACTCAGTATGTATTAGAAAGAAAAGAAGTGAAGAGAAATTAATTATTGCGTGCACTTTACGTATCTTTGTCTCTAATGCTTCTAGATGAAAGCCACTAAGCTGTTGAAATACAAATCCACCTAAATAAAAGTAAAATAGGTCGTATGAGATATGAGTTTACTGATCCTTAGGATATAAACAAATTTATAAATCTTATAAATGGTAGCATCGTGTCTTTTCATACCGTTGATTCTAAGTTAAGTGCGTCACATGTAAACAGTGACCATATCTAAAACAACAGCTTCAGTAAAGTGCAACTACGGTCATCTCTATACAATAAAATATGGATAGTACGTAACGTTTTGTGAAGAGTTTAGATTTTTGGTCGATAAAGTGCCATTTGGTAAGAGTGACCGCAGACTATGAGTAGGAATAGTCTCTTTGGACCTGCCACTTGGCAGTGTACTAGAGAAATAATGTAATTTCGCTTCTCAAGAATTAGACGTTCTTTTCGCCATCACCTGCATTTGTCGCCTCAGATGAACACATACAGGTCTCGAATTTACATCTTTCATAAATATACGATTAAAGAGAGGACACGACTTGGAATATATATACTTACTTTTGGCTCATTGAAAATGAGCCAATGGTCTATCTCGATAGATCTCTTACTGCAGTCGAGTATTCCAGAGTTTTGTTGTAGGGTTGGGGGGATTCAACACTCCTTGACAGATGTGTGACCTCCATGATAAAGTTGTAACCCCCCAGTTTTAACATCCCTCCTATGAAATAGCCCATATGACCCCATGGCAATCCCCCAATCTCATCTAACGACCCCCTTGAAACATTTAGCAGATAAAACCCAGGAGTAGAACTTCAGTTAAGATCCAGTGTTGGCTGGTGACTTATTTAACTTCGATTAAGGGAATTAATATCAATATTGGCTTTAATCTATACAAGAAATATCTCACTAGAATCGTGAAAAACAAGTTACAAACAGCTTAACTAATTTCTTTGTAAATCTAATCCTTAAAAACAACCACGCGGACTGATATTTTCTGCGAAATCCTGGACTCGAGACACGTGATCAACGAATCCAGGTCATATATGAAAAACTAGACTAATATACTACTGAATAAATAATATTAGTTCAATAGTACATAATTTAACTAATACATTATTAGTAAACAAACAGTATTAGTTTTAATCACACTAGGAGTAAAGGCAGCCACCTAATTCATAGAAATCGTTGTCATATTTATTGTAATATAAGTTTCATGTCCATTGGATCTACCCACTGAAAGTATAATGACAGAAGGGTTACGAGCGTTCAGCACACAACACTCCAAAAATATATTATAGTAGGCCTACTTTTTTTAAAATATTTAACCTCTTAAAAACTTTATTTTATTTTAAATTGTTTTAAATGTTAAATTTACCTTTATTATATTTTTATTTTTAAAAACCTAGTGTGAGAAAATATATAAGAACTTAAAGTGTCACAGCATTGATGACTTTGACCTTTTACAAAGAAGTGAAAATAAAAAATTAATCAATATCTAAAATAATATCAGGAAAGGCATAACACTTGGTGATATAGGCTAAAAGATTACCTCACTCATTTAAAGGAAAGGTCTTTGAAATGTATGTCATAAAATAAAGGTCATAATCTCTCTAGAACGGGCAATCTTATACTCACGCAAATTCGAGGAAATGGAGATGATATCTAATTAACAAAAAGCTGCGACGGTATCGCAGTAATTCCATGTATCGTATGAGATTTCGTACAATCTGGTGAGCGAACACGCAACCCATGCATTAGTAATTCATTTTGTTGATCTAAAACTTCTGCTATCATTTGTCACTTGTTCCATTAGGACTCAATGCCCAGATGCTCGGTGCTGGGGTTAAATCAAACATTGCGCCAGATTCGATAACATTTAGGCATGGTTTTTTCATGTCTGGCAAACGTTTATGGCCAAACTCTGGTAGTCATTTACATCAAAGTCAAATCCGTCAAGTCACATGGGTCTATATGCAATTTTCTGACATCACGTTATATTGTTAACATTTCGACTTCACATAGTATTGTTGACTTTTCTAAGTCACTTCGTACTTTTAATTGTGTAAAAGCTTTAAGTAACAATAAATGAACAAGCGTTATCGTGAAATGATCAATTATGTTGATGTTTATCACTTTTAATTTCACACGTTTAAACCATTAGGCAATTTAGTCCAATTTCCGTATAGCCAGTCCAGTGAATGTCCGAGATTTTATTGTCAGATCAGCGATTTGAAACTTCAGGACGTTACCACTACGCTATTGAGACATTGTCTTAAGTATTGCTAATGCGGTGGCCTTACATCTTACTTTTGAGTGTTTAGTGCTGGACTACTATATGAAGTTGAAGCATAATGACCAGCGCTTACCTCACCGGGAAGATGAATATTATTTGTGATATTTCGTCGCGTTGAAGTGTGACGATGAAAGAGGGTTTAAAATGTTAAAATAGATGAAAATGTTGATGATGATAATATATATATATAATATATAATATATATAATAGATGATAAAATGTTGCTATAATTATATGATTTTAAATGATGATCATTGACAATAGATCTATGCATACGTGTACTCCCTTCATGTAACTCCAAGCAGTTCATTAAGCTTGCTGATATATATTAGATCAATATCATGTAAAATATTGCGCATTTTGAAATATATTCTTGTGATAAGCTTGTAAAAATGAGATCTTAATATGTTAGCTTAGAAATCATTGTTTTATTCAATTGCTCATTTTCTCTTTTAAAATCTTTGCGCTGCGTATTGCAAGTCAATTATAAAAGTCTAAACTTAAGGAATTGAGCAAATATTGCTCTAAAATGTTCTTTCTCTGCGTTACTAAGAGTGCTTCTGCATTACACAAATCAAATATTAGCAAGCACAGAAATACGACAAACCCAATACTTGTTTTGTATTGCATTAACTTTTAACGAATTACCGAAGATTTGAGCCTTGCCATATTCATCGCCTATTTTTTTCAGGCGACGGCCTTAAGTCTTACTTCTTTCTGAGCGTTACTGTACAATTACCCTTATTTAGCTGGCCTATGTCGTTAAGGTTTACACTTAACACACTCTGAAGCTCTATGCACTCCGGTGAATATAAATCCTCTCATACATCAATGCCAACGTTGCCACGGAAAAGCTTCCGTATATTTAAGTATCCTCATTAAATTCAGTTAACACTAAGACTTGTCAACTCTGGCGCAGAGAATCACGACCAGAGAAAATCTAAAAATCACCGGAAGTAAGTTTACTGTGAAAATTTAGTTTACTTATATGTTGTGGTCGACCTTTTGTGTTTCTGAAGAGGTTGCGGTTAGAATCTAAGAAAATCTTATTTTTAAGGAGACTCAATCAATCAATAGTCAATCAGTTAATCAAAAAGGATTTACCATCAGGTTCCTAGCCTACAGGCAATATCAGTGATATCTTAAATAGACTCTGGATCAAAAAACGTCAAAGACAGCATACGAAGAAGACTGAATGTGCAAAGATGTGTCGAAGAGAACATCATGAAATTTCTATCATCATCATCATCCTCCCTTGAATCCCAGTTTAACCAGGGTAGGGATACAAATAGACTGTCTCTAATATTCTCTGTCCTACAGCACACCACCAGCCAATCCCCTATTTGAAGCTTTTCCATTCGTTTAAATTTTTGTAGCAATTTCTGGAGCCTAGGCGTTCACCAACCGAATGCACTTTCTGACGTTGGTATGGATCTTAGTGCTTTAGTCGCCTTCTACGAGACGTGCAGTCACCGGTTGGTCAATTCTTCAAACAACACGGACACAACACGGGGAACCCGGACAAAACACGGGGATCATCATGTAATTTCTATATCTGAGTAAAAATAATTATGCATGCAGTAATTCTAAGTGCTTTTGACCTCATTCACCACCTCACGTCTTCTACGCTAAAAGTGTGAATGTAAGATTAGTCACATAATAGTAGAAAAGTTTATCTTCGGTGATCTCTTTCATTTCGAGACGGCTGAGACAAAGAGTAAATGGTAAAACCTAATGCTTCTTATTTCTTTCAATAGTAATTATCTCGCAAAATTTGTAGACTAATAAAAAATCAATTGGAACTAAAAACAAATGCACTCTCTTGTTTACATAAGTATCATGCTTATTGCTTATAATAAGTTCATTATATATTTCGTTGCGGGCGTGATTATGCAAAAGATTCATACTGTTTCAGTTGCGTGTTATTGACTGTTTTCCCGAAATTGAAATTTTTCAGGTCATAAGTTTGAGAGACTATTATTTTTCCAGCCTCTACTGTCACGCTTGTGATGTTGGTCACTCAGGTTTGAACCAAGAGATATTAAGGAGTCAATTTGCAGAAATTAATATGTAGAATTATTACAAGTTATCAGCGTCAATGCTAGTTTCAAATATAATTCTTCAGCTCTCCATAGAGTAGGCTTAAGAGCGAGTGCTTGATTTAATTGGATATATTCTGTCATCTCTTCATCGGGTAACTGAGTTCCTACCCATTTCATCCAGTTGAAGTATACGTGTAAGCTTTGCCCTGGTTTGACCTAGATATAGCTTTTAATGTTTTACGTTCTCTCATCCACTTCGTCTACAGACTCTAAAAAATCAACTCAATACAGTCTCTATTACATGACCAGCTGTTATTTTAGTATATTGATTATGTGTCCCTTTTACATGTGTCTCTGATACATTTATATTGTTTATTTTTAGTATTATTATTATTTTTGTTATCCCATGTGTCAATTAGTATTATTATCTTATATTTTATTATTATTGTTATTATTATTATTATTTATTATTGTTGTTATTATTATTATTAATATTATTATTATTATCATTGCTACTTTTTTTATTTACCCCGGTGTAAAGAACCTGGGGTTTGATAAAAACGATTCAAGCAATACGTGCTGAATCGCCGCCCGGCTACTCGAGGTCATCAATCGGCTTAAAAGAATTGTTGAAGCAGACTGCTTTAAATCTTTGCAAAGTCATAAGATGTCTCTCGCATATCGCCGGTTATTATTATTATTATTATTACTACTAATTATCACATGTGCATCTGCTACATTATTATTATCCCAAGTGTATAATTACTATTATCGCTAAAAATCATCACAAGTCTTTCTCTTGCATTGTTTTGGACCACATCACAATTTGTTCATCCCAATTCCCAGTAGCAATACCGACTAGACTTAAAAGGTCTTAAAACACATCTTTTTGCAAGATCCTTCGTGTAAATTTTGCTCACTGACACTTTAAATCTCTGAGATTTTGACATTTAAGCTATATTGCATACGATAATTATTTGATATTGTAGTGTTTTTTCTTATGTAAATTTTATTGTATATTGCCTGTTTTACCGTAACTGCTGCAAAGTATCTAGATGCTTTAGAATGACATACTCCACTAAACATTAAACATTAGACGGTCAGCACTGGAAAATTAGCTGCAGTTATTCAACAATTGCGACTGCACGGGTATTTGTCATGAGGCTTTATGCAATGCTGCAAGATGCTAATTAAAAATGCTTAATCAAGAATAAAACAGCCGCAGTTACAAAGTTAGATTACACTTTATTATCCACGATCTTCACTGTCAATACTTTACTTTCTGGTGTCTGGCATTGATGTCGTTATATAATTAATTAATTAATCAATTAATCAATCAATAAAAATTATAAGAGTCGGGATTCTCACCATAAGGCCATGTCATGGACATCTCAAGCAGACGGCAAATAGAATAACTCTGAAATTTGTTATATTGTTAGAATTTTTTAAATTCGCAATTAGTATAATTGTACTAAAGTTATTTATTCTCACGAGAAAAATCGACTCTTCCATAAATAAACTACTTCCTTCAGTTGTTTAATAATAATAATAATAATAATAATAAAGATTTAACGTCCGTTTCCTCATTCAAGGCTGATATCAGGAACGTCCCCATAGCACACATCACTACAGATCAATTCAGCCAGATCAATGTGCAAAAAAAGCAATGTGCTGAAGAGAAAATTTAATTTGAAGAGAAATTTTGAGAGCCGAATGCACATAGCAGTGGAAGATGGGCATATTTCTTGTCTCAAAGATTCCAATTTTATTTTAGTACATTTTTACGAAGGACTAAAATAGAAAACAATGGTCTGTGAAATTCATATGCCGCATGTGTATGTTACTAAATCTATTCGTGTCAACCTAAAATGAAAGAACCGCTTTACAAAAGTTATATAATTAATTTATGCAGATGTGAAATTTGGAAATTATAAGCTAGATCTTCATCGTAAAGGTTTCGTAACCAGAATTCTGAAACTAGATAATCTCAGAAAATATCTTAGTCCAAAGAATTGCTAACTATTTGTGGACTTAGGAGATTGTGCCTCTAAATCCGAACTCGCAAAAATTTGCCGGCACCAGATACCTTTTTACTCAAAGCTTCAACTACAGTTTATGGTATCTCTACAGTTACAGAGCTTGGTGGTTTCGTCTGAACGCAATATATGTCGTTGGGTTTACAATTTCAACACCGGCTGGAACGAAGACTTCAGTTGTTATCCAATTTTACGCTCTAGTCTGAAAAACATAGGGGTAGAATCCGAGCAAGTGATTCGCTGTAGATATTTGTTTGAAATCGATGAAACGCTGATTCCCACTTGATTAATGAACCCCGCAAGAATAAATGAAGCTAACACAGACGTGTACAGAAATAAAAGCTTTGTAGAGATATAGATAGACAGAGAGAGAGGGAGAGAAAGAGATAAAGAAAATGAGAGAGAGAAAGATAGCGAGAGAGAGAGAAAGCTAAAGATAGAAATGTTAAGTAAAAATGAGAGAAAAAGATATGGACAGACAGACAAACAGAGAATGAGAGAGAAAGAGAGACAGAGAGAGAAAGAAGGAGATATAGCGAGAGCTGATGAAAAAGGCAGAATATATTTATTAATTAATTTGTTTTACTTTAATCAACTGTTATCATTCAATGCATTATAGCAAGATTGATTTATGTGATCGATACAGGAAGATTTATTGATTTCTTACTGGACCGTACTGATTTATTGATTTATTACTCATCGCCAGTAGCTGAAGCCAGCGGCGATGTCTGTAGGATACTCGACCGCGGATCAGTATGTGCGGGGTTCAAATCCTGGGCTCTCCCGTCACCGACATCGCTTTCGAGTGACTTTAACATCAGCTTTACTAGCTTCTTAATTTGTGTGATAGTTATTCTGTTTCATTTGTGATTTGTTGATTGCTTTAATTGCAGCACAATTCAAAAATTTAACAAGGACTGATTTGTAAATGCAGTAAGATATTAAGCCCTTTAAAATAAATAAATGTACCATTTCGATTTTGTAAATTGTTTAAGTTTATGCATGATGTAAGAGCACAGACGCCAGAGTCTAATTTATCTACAAATCACTTGATGGATGCACCAACTTTTATATACTTTCTATTATTTGTTATCTGTTTTAATTAATTAATTAAATTAATTTCCCCGTGTTGTGTCCGGATTTTCTTAAGAATAGATCAACTGGTCACTGTACGTGTCGTAAAAAGCGACTAAAGCATTAAAATCCAAACCAACATCAGAAAGGGCATTCGATTGATAAGCGCATAGGCTCCAGAAATTGCCACAAAAGTGTCTAAAACAAGTGTAAAACAGAGGATTGACTGATGATATGGTATGGCACAGAGAGGAGTGGAGAATTCTATTCGAATCCCGACCCTAGTTAAACTAGGATAAAAGGAAGATAATGATGATGACGCCTCCACTCTTCTCTGCATGTCTTCCGCTTTCCTCTTCACTCATAAGTGAACATGAAGAACAAAGAGGAAGACAGAGAAGAGTGGAGGCGTTATATACCAAGGACCTGCCAGTAAGCAGTGCACTAAGAGAGAAGGAGAGAGATGATACTGATGATTTGTTTTAATTTATTTATTTATTGATTGATTGACCCAGCATGAACTACGGCGACTGTCCTGTCGATGCGCCGCTAGGTGCAGCAGACTTTTTCCTAACCTCTGCTGGTACAGCTGCTGCTGCTGCTGCTACGACTGCTTCAAGCTAACCCCCTCTCTCTCTAGATTCGACTCCTTCGTCACAGAGGCCAACTGCTACCCCAGCGAGGAGGCCGATGAAAGGGGCCGATGTAGCTCGGTTAGCACAGGGGGACATCGCGGCACTGCTAGGTAGGATGTTTTATGGAACAGTGATTCTCAATTATTGCTTACATGTCTCGCGTGCACGCTTTTTATGTGCACATTTGTCAAGAGATATGGAAATAAAAAATTGAAGTTTAATAACTTATTTTCATCGCAACTTTTTTGTGGTGCGTATCTATTTCCATGACTTGACCCTATGCGTCAAAAGAACTCATAAAAAATAAAGTAATGACCTTATCCTGTTCTGAAAGCGTCTTCAGCGTGAATAGTATGATAATCAAGCCTCTTATTGTATCCCTGCTAATCAGTCCTTAAACTGCAGTCCCCAGTTCTTCCAGGAACGTTCTGCCCCTTGGCTCTCTCACCCCTCCAGAGTGGGGCAATGTTACCCACATTGAGAATTACTCGTATAGATTATTACTGTTTTGATCTCGCTTTCTCTTGTGGTCTCTGTGTACTCAGTCGTCATCGTGTGATGCTTTGGCACCTGTTTGTGTAGATTCCGCAAGAGACGTCCCTGACATTGCCTTGTGGCGAGGAACCGGACGTTAAATGCTTATTGATTGATTGATTGATTGATTGATTATAGTTAGGATGAGCTTAATGGTCTACCTATTCTTAAGTTACTAGATAATTCAGCCGTCGATAGGTAGGAATTTGATGAGCATGCATTTCAGTAACATACGTTTTTACATAATAGATATCATTTGAGATGAAGTCAATTAAAATTGAGGAAGCGTTGACTTAAATTTTGCAGTTATCGATCAAAATCATTTATCAACTTTTACTTAATAATAAATAGCATTGATACAATTTTAGCTAATGATTAATAGCATTAATTAAAATTCAGTTATTAATTAATAATATTAATCCAATGATCAATATCGCTTATCAACTTGTACATATGATGATCGTATCAACAAATTCTATATTTGAAACAGACTGGAATTTGAATAAATATCGATTACAATAATTATTGCCTTCAAGGGCTGAGCTTCAGCAACATAATTTAATTTAACTAATAAAATCAAATACTCTGAAGTTAGGTACAACTTCCGATTATGCACTTACTAATAGCTGCTGCTAGTGTCATTGAAGAGATAGATATTAAAGTTCCGTTTTGAAAATTCTGAAAGCCTACACATCATTTTTATAACTAAATCACATTTATTTTCTTATTATTTTCTATAAATTTCTACAGATCGATATTGCTCTGCGGCCTGGGCTGGAGCATCACCAGAAAGCTCTCAGTTCGGAGTTCTCGAACTGTTCGCGATGTGGACGAGGCTTCCTCGAGAGCCTCTGAGCGCTCCAGGGCTCCAGGTCAGGAGCCGAGTGGAGCATCTGTCAGAGGCAAGCACCAACCAGGTAGAGGCTCCAGCTACTCCACTAGAGGCTCCTGTGAGTCTACTCAAATCTCCACCACACCATTCCTACGACACCAACAACCATGCAGGACTTCTATGGTCTCTTTGAAGGGTAGTCATGAGGCCAGTACAAGCTCAACAAGCCTTATAAGGGGTTGTAGAGAGAGAGTCAAGTCCACTGCATCCTGTAGAGGTGGTCACGAGCAAGCCAGGTCCACTTCTTCTCTCAAATCCTGTCACACGGGTCCCGTAGAGTCCCAGAGATCAGCTAAAACTGGAAGTGTCGCGGAGCGCTTGGCTAATATGCGTCGCTCGGCATCCATTCAAGGTGCTGCCTGTCATCATGGATGGAGAAGGGAGATGCCGGAAAACCCTCCAAAGAGTCCACTGGGGTCACTGGAAGCCGGAAGTCGTAGTCTGACAAGAGATAGAAAGACCCAGTCCTTTGTATATCCGATGCTAGCTGATAGTGCTAAATATCAACGAAATCGATTTCTAGAACGACCGACCTTTGCCAGTAGAGTGGAATCTGATGTAGACAGAAATAACGATGAATGTCAACCTGATTGGAATAACTGGAAAAACTCCAGTGGTAGTCCGGTGGGTGAATCCAGACTCCGTCTGGGCCAAAATGACACGGATTCGGAATGTTTACCTTCAGCCGAACAGGACAATATTTTAATTAATCAAGACGAGATTAGAACTGTTGCTGACCGCATCGTAATCATTTCAGTAGATACGTCAGATACTATATCTGCAGATCAAAAAGTTTTTAATATATCAAACGTAGATGATTAATTTTCTTTATAATTATTCTATTATATATTCATTATTAACGACTTTCTCAGTAAATTAACAAGATTTAATTTATCACAATTTTTGCAAAAAGGTTTGGACACAATATTATTTATTTCCAAAACTGCGTTAGTCCGAAACCAGATCTGGGTTTTAATTATAAATAATTTTAGAAATAAAATTTGATTTACAAAATGAGTATGTTCGAAGACTATAAAGATACTTCAGTACTGTTTAAGCTCTGATGCAGGAATTATTCTGAGTTTTATGCCGCGAAATATACCTTGCTGCTAGCGGTATTATATAATTGATACTTAATAAGGTTGTTTCTATGAACAACCTTAAACAATCTTTTTCCATCGTTTAAAGATATTAACGAAGGAAAAGGATATCCCGTGTCTGTTCAACTCTACTTCCTATAGTATACTTGCACGGCTGGAAGCCAGTTTTGAACACAATTTTTGCCAAATCATTATATAATTCTATCCTTAGATTTCTTGCAATTGTTCCATCAGATAGTTATCATTGTATCAAATGCTTCATTTCAGAATATCCCAATAGCGTAGTGGTTAGAGACGTTGATAACGTCAAGAAGTTTAAAATGACAGACCTTGAGGTGAATTGCACTCTCGTGGTTTGAATCCCGGCGGCGTTGATCTGATCGTAAAATCTCAGAAATTCAATAGACTGGTTACACGAAAAACGGAATATATTGCCTAACGGATTTAACATGTAGTATTAAAAATGATAGATATCAACATGGTTGATCAGTTCACTACAATGCGTGTTATTATTTCCTCGACATTACCTGTTACACATTGTTGATTCGCTACATTTTATTATGTTTGGCTCTTCCATGGTCAAGAATCAATATGAATTTAACGTCCGGTTACTCATCATAAAGCAATGTCAAGGATTTCTACGCGATCAAAAACTATAGTAACTTTCGTTCTATAGGGGTATTTTAATGCTCTGGGCTGTATACGGCCCGGGGTTAAAAATAAAATAGTTATTATTATTATTGTTACTATTATTATTATGATTATTATTAGTGTGAGTATACAATATATGAAAGTAGGCTAATGCTATTACTTGCAGATTTTATGATAAGCTACTGTTCATGACTTCTATACATGAATTGCAAGATCGATGTACTTTAGACTAAATTTCAATTCTATCACAATGGACTGAAGTTGAGCAATGTATCAAACGCAAGAAATTCACAGGCGAATTGTTTTAGGTTTGAACTTCTCGATAATTCAAAGCCTACCGGCTTTAATTGGATATCATTGTTTCGATGTAAACGCAATTGTTGAAGGAACAATAAAACTAATAAAATAAATGTTCAGTTTTAATACTAGATAGACCTCAACAGACAGTTTCCTTAATTTTACACTTTTTTATTTGTGAATTAGGAAGCCATGTGACTCCTGATCAACTAATGAAATTTGCTTTATTTGCTACTAGTCGACTGATTTCTGCAAAATCTATCAGAAAATTCAGAAGCTTCGTTAGTGCTTATTAATAATTGTCTCCTCCTGCAGAGTAGGCCTACAATTGTAATTAGGATAGGTCTTTGAGGGGCAATTATGTTATGGAAAATCCAGAAAATACATTGGCCTACTGCTGCATTGTATTGCTCAATTTTCTTCAAAAACCTTTGTGTGAAAATAGTTAGGAAGTAGCTGCTACTTTATTTTAATTTAAAATGTAGCTAAAAGAATATTTTGAACTTTTACTACTAGCGTAGCTGTTAGTTTCATGACTTTTGAACTACAGAACACAACTTAAGCTTCAGTGCTATTGACACTTTTTAACAACCCCTGTTAGTAATCATTTTTAATTGTATCAATGCCGTTCATATTTTCAATTCGCGTACCTCCATCGAATTGAATGGCATCCAATATGTCATTTCACCCATACAACATTCTCGAACATTTATCATTCAGCTATAATGATATTATTTGTAAATCATTAAATTCGTCGCATTCGTCGTATTAATATCATGAAAATCAAAAAGGATTTCTCAATTAATAGCAGTTGTCTTGACACTATATATTTTTCTTAATCTCCTAATTATTGGTGCCTCATTTACAACTCATCAAATTACTAAAAATTATCTCGTTGTGGCATTTAGGTGTAAAAATTAAACTTATCATTTGAAAGTTAAATATCCAAAGTATTATAAAAAGTAGTTCTCAGCTTTGAGGGAATGCAAAAGTAGGTACAAATATGTACTACTTGCTATAAGAAAAATGTATTTTTCTGAGAGATATTTATATATACTTGTTTATTAATTAGTACCTGTCAATGTTTTGCAAACTTACTTCTACGGTTGTGTAAAAATGGAAAGCTTTCAGTATTAATGCGGATTCGCTAAACCAATCAAATCAGAAGGAGTACATAAATTTAGAGACTTCAGATACAGCCGCTATTTCCCTGGAAATTCAAGTCACGGGTAGCTCTAATATGACTGACACAGTAAAATTAGAGACAACACTAAGTCTTCTCTCAAGTAAAATCTTTTAGACTGTAACGTCAAATATATTTCCCCTAGGTGCATCTAGGATGCAATAATAAATCCGTACAAAAGTATTTTAAATGCAGATGGATTGATAGCACGCCCATAAATTTGAAGACATAAATTTGAGCATAGACTCAGAAAAGAGGGAAACTGTATTTTATTTTATATTATATCGGTCAGCACAAAATCGATGAGGGTTTTCGATACCGGAATTGCACCACTAATGTTCCTAAATTAGTGTCGAGAGCGTGATTTGTAAAAGACCCGCATGTCGGCCCTCTTTAAAATAGATACCACGGGTGTAGGTTCCACATTTCGTTCCTTACATCATCATTGTATGAAGAAACGGACATTAAATCTTTATTATTATTATTATATTATTATTATTCGAATTATATTCTGTATTTCAAATCATAACTAAGGAGGAAAGCAATTTGTTCTTCATTAATCGTGAGTTCGGCACAACTTCACGTAAAATTGTTTTCACTTATTTGTAATATTTTCAAGGAGAAAATTGAGGTAGAAATGGATGTATCGAGTAGATAAATATCCTTGCAAAATTCTCTAAAGCTAACTACTGGTTGTACATTTTAAATTAACGAATATGCACATTTTATAATGTATATTTTATAATATATAATTTGCAATTTTTTATTTTTAATAATGTACATTTTTAATTTTACGAGTACTAATTGAGAGATCTTTGAAGATTTTCACTAACTTGTTCCAATTCCCGATTTAAACTTACTCAAATTTCTTCATTTTCAGGCAGCCACAGATGCATTCAATGACGTGACTAGAAATTGGAGAGAAGGGTTTTGACTTAATTGAGAATGCTGACCTATGTAGTTATAAATTAACGCGCCGCAACGTATGAATTTTGATCTAATTGGGAATGAAATGATAAAATTAGCCAAGAGTACTCTTGTTATAATTATTTTTCGAATTGACTACATCGAATATCATTTTCAAGCAGAATGCTGCAGATTTACTACAAAAGTTGCTTATAATTGTTTAATTAGATATGAGCCTCTTTTGCTCGGATACATGTATATATTATATATATATATATATATTATATATATATATATATATATATATATATATATATATATATATGGAGAGAGAAAGAGAGAGAAATAAGAGAGTATAGGCTATATTATATATATATATATATATATATATATATATAAGAAAAAATCAATCTACCTTGACCATTTCTTGATCACCGGACTGGCTTTCGTTTAGGACCTTACTTCTCCTCAGCACATTTCTTTCGCAGATTGGTCTGAGTGAATTGATCTGTAGTGATGTGTGCTGTTGGGGACGTCCCTGACATCATCCCTGGATGAGGAAACGGACGTTAAACCTTTATTATATATATATATCTGTCTTAGTGCACTGCCTACTGGCAGGTCCAAGGTATATAACGCCTTCACTCTTCTCTGTCTTCCGCTTTCCTTATCATGTCCACATATGACTGGATCTCTAAATCATCTAATATGGCTAATATCGGCCTGCCTCTACCCTTTTCCTTCCATTCTACCTACTATGACCTCTTTTAATAGACTTTCCCCCCTTAGAAATCTATATAGAATATATAGCATTTAAAAATATATTAACGTGTATATAGATATATAAAGCAAGCTGGATTGCTGAAGCATTTATAAATGTACATAGAAACTTGGCTCATAACCTGTGCACAGGATGTTCTCATGTGAATTAATTATATTAGTCGCCTCTTATGTACACGCTGCAGATTGTTTGCGATTGCCCTATTCTGCAGTGGTCCAACCACACCCGAGTATAACACTTGTTTATAATAGAGACAAGTTAATATATTAACAATATATTAAAGGAAATTATTAAACTACATTCAAATATACTTTATGAGACTAAACTTTATTTAGGAGTACTACTATCGATCCATACCAGCAATAACATCTACGTTAAATTAGCTTGTTGCTGTAAAAATTCCGGAAACTCAATCTACCGCACAGCAGGTGCATATTCAACTTAATTTAATGCTTCCTTTTCAATTGTACATGTAATTGCTTTTCACAAATAATATTTCCCCGGCGTTTGCTTGTGCAAAAGAAAAACAAATCTCTTAAAATAAAGCAGCTCGAGAGAATCTTCCATATATATATCTTCTATTATGCCTATATAATTGCTTTACTAAAAATCTTTAAAGTACGTAACATACATTATTAATTAAAATTTGATAGATTCTTCAATTTTAATATATACATTTTAATTAAATCTATGTTACATATGGTTGTTAACTTGTTCGTAAGAAATTAATTTTTTGTGCTTTTCGCCTTCTCTGAAAAATCAATTTTTATACAGAGATGGAAATTGTAACAAAATTCTTAGATCCTTCGAAATCGCTTCTCTGGTGGTCTTAGTACGCAATTGTCATCGTGTGGTGTTTTGATGCCGGTTTGTGCAGAGTCTGTAAGAGTCGTCCCTAACATTGCCTTATGGCGAGGAACCGGACTTTAAATTCTTATCGATTTATTGTTTGAATAAGTACATATATGCGAAATGCGGTGCTTTAACTAAACTGCATTAATCTTAGTATTTCAATTAGCAACTGCCAGTAGCCGTTGTAGAGACACTTACCCCTCGAAGTCTTTTCACGACTTGATAACAAAAATTATAACAACAATTAGAAGCTACATTTATCAATGACAACATCGAGCAATATTGAGACAAATCTAAACCTGCGAGCAAAAAGGATGTCCATAACATATAATCGGTGCAAATTCCAAAATCCAGAAAATCAGTCCGATTAATATGCATTCACCAAGTAAATATTTGCTCTAGGGCTGTGGACTTTATACTCATGATATCTGAATTTTAATTAAGCCATTTTAGCTGTTTAAATATAAGTAACGGAAAGATACTCTATTTATGAAGTTCTTGCAAGCAAATTTTTAAACTGCGCAATTCTGAAGTTAAAAGTATTGAAACAAAAATAGGCCTATGTTAGAAATATTTTTTCGACACATCCTGGGATAACCCTGCTGAAGTTTATTTAATAAACATTACAGATAGCAAATTATTGAAATTTTGTTACAATTATTGCTAGTAATAGATCCCAGGTTAATCTATCTGAAAAAGTAGTTTATATATTTGTTAGAGTATCCTCTAAATGAAGAATATTTTAAAAGTCAATAAATTAGTTTAAAAGTATTTTAACATATTTTTAATTTTCTATTTTTACCCATTCATATAAGTAAAACATCGTTATTTATTTATACGCAGATTGTGAACTATTGTTTAATTAGCAATTCTAGAGGCATTGCTATGCAGATGGTTCCCCAGCTGTCCCTAAGGAATCCGACAGGATTATGATATAATTAGCGCTGTGGATCCTATGCTTGAGATAAATGGCGTCAAAGAAAGCGTCTGGGCTTGCGTCAATTGCATCCGTCTGTAACAAAGATCAAAATAAGCATAGTAAATTAAACATTTAGAACTGTGATTGGAATTAATTTAATTATAGAAATACTATGATGTTAAATCAAGTCTAGCGAAATTGCAGCTGATTATTGGGAATATTAGGTATTACCAAACTTAACTTAATTTTACAGAGAATTAAGTATTAGGGAAACTCAAATATCCGGTTTGTCCTCAAAAATCAAAATTAATACGTCTAAGGCAGACCAGGTGGATTACCTTATAAGCTACCTGATAAATTACCTGAGCAAATTACTTTAGCAGCTACATGATCAATTAACTATTCAATTGTCAGATCATCTACCTGAACAGTTACCTGTTAAATTATCCGAACAATTTCCTGATCAATTATCTGATCAGTTACGTGGTCTATTATCCGATCAATTGCCAAATCAAAACCACATAATTAGCCCGCTGAAGTCATCCATTAACAGGTAAATTACCAGATTATTTTACCCCATTATTTTACCAGATCAATTATCTGATCAGTTACCAGAACAGTTATCTGGTATATTAACAGATCAGATACCTAATAAACTTCTTGATCAATTACCTGATCAATTAAATGATACATTCACTGATCAATTACCTGATAAATTAAATGATACATTCACTGATCAATTACCTGATCAATTACCTGATACATTCACTGATCAATTACCTGATCAATTACCTGATACATTCACTGATCAATTACCTGATCAATTACCTGATACATCCACTGATCAATTACCTGATCAATTAAATGATGCATTCACTGATCAATTACATGATCAATTAAATGATACATTCACTGATCAATTACTTGATCAATTACCCGATATGTTACCTTATCAATTACCTGATCGCTTGCCTGAACATTTAGTTTCCTGATCAATTACCCGATCAATTACCTGATCAATTAACTGATCGATTAACTGATCAATTAACTGATCAGTTACCTGATCAATTACCTGATCAATTACTCGACCAATTACCCGATCAATTAACTGATCAATTAAGTTCGCTTAGAAGCATATGTTATTGCTAAATATCGCTAAATCGTGTTTTTCTTCTTTTACGCCTGCAAAATCATGCCTGCGAATGGGCTAGCCATGGATTATCTACAATCAGACAATATGCCTTTGATGCTACAGCCCTGGTCTTTAATATTATTGCCGATATCTTCAATAGTATTAATATTTGTATTATAAAGTAAGGATGTTGAATTTGGTTAGCAGAGATGTCCCAAAACATTTTCACGTAGATTGAGAGTCATTGATGGCAAACACGATTCTCCCATCTCCCCCGACTTGAGCATTTTCACGATTATCATGCCTTGACCTCAATGGAAAAAAATGAAGTCAACCACTTAGTTTTTAGCTGTTAGCTGTTGTTAATTTAATTGTCAATTGTGATCTTTTAGTTTAGAAAGTCTCCTAACATAGGGCAATAAATAAATATGTATGATTTATTTATTTTTATTTATTTATTCGTCACATCAAACATTCAAAAGCGCAGGTAAAGCAAATATAAAAGCGAAATATGGAAACGGTTGTGCGAACGGAAGATACAGGCCATAGGAGCGCTTACATATTTCGGATTTAGTTAATTCAAGGAACAAATAAAATTATGTGTATTGAATATAATTAAATATAGATCTATATAAATAATATAATTAAATATGTGTACTATTTTCTATTACTGGTTCTAATCAGATTTATACCTTAGTGTAGCTGTCCTCGCAATCATAATACAACTCGAGTTCTTTAAATGGTGATCTACTTTCATCTAATGCAGATCCCTTCTCGAAGTCTAGAAAACTTATGTAAGTTGTGTAGTCAACTGCAATAAGCAAACAATCATTAATTCCTATGAGAATTATTAAATATAATTTCTCTGATAGGTTTTAATATTTATTCCGACTTTAGTGGACCTACATAAAATGAAATATTCCAATTATTTCATCTGATTTTGAAATATTCATCTAATCCCTTTATTTTCTAAAATTTTATCTAAGAATAGGACGGCAATGATTTGTTACCATTATCTAGTTGCATCTTGCATATAATAGTATAATAAAGGCTAAAAAGCTAAAGACAAGGTTGACGTCAGTTACCTGCTCGAGTAGGATGGCAGTGACGGGAAGAGCGCTGGATTTGAACCCTCCACCTACTGATCCGCTGTTATGCTACTTGCCAACAAGCCACCGGCTCAGCCCAATACATTATTTAATACATATAAATAGTAATAATAATAGAGGCTTAACGTCCGTTTTCTCATCCAGGGATGATATCAGGGACGTCCCCACAGCACACATCACTACAAAATGTTGTACCACATTCGATCAATCTTTCTCTAATTACATTTAATTCTATTTAATTAATTAATTTAATTAGTTTAATCTAATACATATAATCAACAAGGCACCGAGCAGTTCTCTACTCACAGTCGCTTGCTGTCCACCATGCCACTTCAGACATGGGCAGGCAGTTGTCGTGGTAGTAAGAGCCCACCACGCTGATGGTCGTCTTCTCGTTGTTCTGAGTGGAGTTGAACTGCCACTTCCAGGTGTCGTACCAGGCCTTGTTCTTTCCCTCACCTATGTAGCCTGTCTCCACGTGCTCCGCCCAATCTGAAATATATTTAGTACAACACTATACTTGTCAGGTTTGATAGAGAACATGAATGTTAAGATGCACATTTTTAACATTCCTGACTTTTCTTTTATCACCGGACCGGCACCGTTTAGGATCTTTTACTTTCTCTTCAGCACGTGTTTTTTCAGATCGTTTGGGACGAATCGATTTGTAGTGACATGCGATGAGGGTGGACGTCCCTGACACCATCCTTGTATGAGGAAACGGATGTTAAACCTTTATTATTACCAATATTATTTTAAACTGATTGGTAAATCTCTTCCAAATGCGTTACCCACATTCTTATCAAACATGTTTAGGTATCAGGCGGCTAGCTTTAGCTTTAGTTTTATGTTTTGTCTTGACTAAAACAGTATTCATTTCTATAAGGTTAGTCAGCTTTATGATAGTTCCATTTGATAGTTGCGACCTAATCATACTGTCACCTGGTGAATGATGTTAGTTTAAGCAAGCAACGATATATCAATGTCTAGGTGTCCGTGATAGTGACGAAATGGTACAAATAAAAAGTCATAGAAAGAGGATAGAATTACGAATCAACAAATTTTAAGTTCTAGCTGGATTAAAAGAGGATCAAGAATAAATATATCAAGTACCATAAATGAAAGAAAGAGATAGAGCGAGAGAGGGAGGGGAGAAAAAACGAGAGAAATAATAAAATTAAAGAGGTATGAAGCAGATGAACTAAGTGAGAGCAAGTGAGAGCAGTTGCAGTTGAAATTGACAGAGAAGAAAAATAGAGAGAGTGAGAGAGATTAAGATCTATTTATTTTTTTACTCAGATCAGCTAAAGGTTGATAAGTACAACGGTGCAAATAAACATTCTCTCATTACCACTTTTTATGTAATTGTATTCATACCATCCCGTGTGCTTGGCTACATCGTTAAGGCTGATGTTTTATTCACATTGAAATTAGTGCATGTCTCTTCAAAGTTTGGACCTAGATAAGTGATTTCTTGCTTGAATTTCTGTTAAGTCGCTGTGTTCTTATTATTATACTCATTGTTGCCTTCTTCATATGGAAGTGACAAAGATTAGAGAGAGAGAAGCAATGATTGGGTAAAAATAAAAGACCATGGAGCTTGTTTGTTCGCGTTTTTGCTCACATGACACGTGTTACAGAGCTTAGTTGCTCAGTTGTTGCTTTTGTAGTTTAAGTTTCCTCCTCCAAGGTAATTGTTGTCTTTTGATATGATTAATTACTTGCAAATGATTGAAGTCGGCGCAGAATTAGGAAAAATCTTTCAATGTTGTGACTGTGTGAATTAAATAATTCAAATCTGTTAGCACTCGGTCCGACCTCCAATATGGTCACTCGGTCCTCCAATATGGTCACTCGGTCCTCCATATGGTCACTCGGTCCTCCAATATGGTCACTCGGTCCTCCAATATGGTCACTCGGTCCTCCAATATGGTCACTCGGTCCTCCAATATGGTCACTCGGTCCTCCAATATGGTCACTCGGTCCTCCAATATGGTCACTCGGTCCTCCAATATGGTCACTCGGTCCTCCAATATGGTCACTCGGTCCTCCAATATGGTCACTCGGTCCTCCAATATGGTCACTCGGTCCTCCAATATGGTCACTCGGTCCTCCAATATGGTCACTCGGTCGGTCCTCCAATATAGCCACTCAGCCAGTCTTCCAAGATGCTCAGGTCGGTCCTTCAATATGGCCACTCGGTCCTCCAATATGGTCACTCGGTAGGTCCTCCAATATGGCCATATGGTCCTCCAAAATAGCCACTCGGTCGGTCATCCAATAAGGTCACTAGGTCAGTCCTCCAATACTGCCACTCAGCCAGTCCTCCAAAATGGCCACTCAGCCAGTCTTCCAAGATGCTCAGGTCTGTCCTCCAATATGGCCACTCTGTCGGTCCTGCATTATGGTCACTATTCTAAGTACATACCGAACCCGAAGTTGCTTTTCGAAGCGCTATTTCGCGTACTGACGCGCATGTTAAACCAAGTGCTCCAACCCTCTCCTAGCAAACAACTAACCTGGTATACACGGTATGTGCATTTGCTGAACTCTCATGATGTGATTGGTTACACAGCCCTGAAAGTTTGCCGTGCTCGCCTTCCTCTGAAATATTGTACAAAAAAATCGATGCAGTTTACTTTTTTCATAAAGAATTCTACTTAAATCCAGAATTATAACGTAACTATAGACAAATTATTAACTATCACGGAATAGAAATTGGAATGGGAACAAGAAATAAATACAATTTTCACCATAGTAAAATAGGAACTAAAAGCCTTTGTTTGTACGGCTGTAATGAAGTAGAGAGAGAAAATAGAGAATCGGGTGATGCTGTAATGAGACAGACTGAAAAAATAGAGAATAAGGTGAAAAAGACATAAACACGTAAAAAACAGAAAGAAAACATTAACCACTGACAAGCAGATAGAGCGAGAGAGAGAGAGGGGGGGGGGGGAGAGAGGAGAAAGAGAGGGACTCACTGAGAAATAATACGAACCGGGAAATATATAAAATAGAAACAGACATAATAATAATGCATAGGCCTATACTAGATATTCAACAATACCGGCCTATAGACATATAGTATAGATAAAGAAGTCGCAGCATGACAGGGATAACGTTATACATGTAGACTATTGTTCATGTATAGTAAATTACAAGTTCATTAAGAAACCTCTAATGGAAGCATAAAATCGCATGCTTTTACTAGCTTCCATACCAAAGAAAATGAAACTTAGAAAAAAATTAAAATAGACTATTTTTTTAAGATTTAGAAATGAAAAGGAATGTTTAAATGATTATTTCTCACAGTTTCACCCAATTCTCGAATGCATATAATTTCTAATGAAGAACTTCTAATTCATAACTCGGCTGCATTTGCTATTAAATTACTTCATTGAATTATCCAGGTATACATGTAGATCGTTTCAGCTCTTGAGATAAATTTAATACTAGATCTCTATAGCATTCGTACCACTTGGCCGAATTCTTCAGTATAGATCATTTCAGTATATTCGTGAAAGAAGTATTTGTCCCTCATCCAGAATCCCCATTTGGCTCCCGTGTAGTCAAATTCTAACATCATCTCTTCCTATAGAGTAGAAGTTAACAAATTATCTTAACAGATCTTTATAACAAACAGTTTATCTTTATAATATGTGTGAGAGAACAGCTAATCTGAGAAAAATTCACGTTTATACATACCGCAAACGTTCATGTATATGTTAATGTAATACAAGTTTTAATTTACGTATTAGCAATTATATAGTTAATGTGCTACATGTGTAGCCCTACATTACTAATGGAATATGGGTTAGTTGTATTGTAGCATTATTGGATTCCTCGAAATAGTAAAGTGTTAATTTTTCATGTTAAAAATTCGTCTCTAACTTCTAAGTTGCCAAAATATGCAAATACGACACGGTTTGTTTGTAAACAAATATGGTTGTTGCATTTTTGATCTATTAATATTACATTTTAAATGCACAATACAATCGCTTTCAGGTGTATTTTCTCATTAAAAGATAGAAAAAGGTAAATTGCTTGTAATATATATTTTAGGATGATAAAATAATATAAAATATTGAAATCAATTGAAAATTTAATATAGTGACATTTTATAATATTACTAGCAATTATCACTATGTTCAATGCTTTATTTGTCAACAAACAACTGTCAGCTGTAGCGCCGTCACGTGAGCTGTGACGTAATGACTTTTATAGACAATACCTCCAATATTCCGGGAGCTCCGCCCACTGGCAGCCCGGCTAGGCGTCCCACCCTAGCGGTGAACTCTGTGGGCCAGCAGCAGGCCTTCGTCTTTGACCCGTCCCTCACAATCTTCCTCCCCTCCCCCAGAAGTGACGTCATCATGAAAATCAGAAAAGAGATGACGTAACGTAGATATTGAGAAGTCATTTTCTATTCTGACTGTTGAGATTCTCCCTGATATATGTTTTAATATTCTTAAAAGCTGTTTTAAGTAAAAGGAATCACATTTGAAATGTTTGAATTAGCAAGTAATAACGTGATATAGTCTTAATTGAAATCAATGAAAAGCAAACCTCTTAGAAGATAATTAAAACCTCCATGATTCTACTTGATACAATAAAATAGTGTAAGGCCTAAATATCTACAGGTGTTGATATAAAAATTTGTGTATCCCAGTGAAAGATGGTATCATCACCAAACAAATCTAATGTTAAATTACTAATACTATTTAATTTGAATAACTTAATGGCGTAGGGGTAACGTCATGAAGTTTTAAAAGACAGACCCTGAGGAGAATTGAAAACTCGTTGGTTCGAATCCCAGCCACGCTGATCTAAGAATAAAATCTCGGACAATCGCTGGATTGATTATACGGAAAATGGCCTAAATTGCCTAGCGGTTTAAACATTTGGTAGGCCTATGCAAAGTGAGAGATATCAACATAGTTGATCATTACATTATAATTCGTGATTTTACTTAATAATTTTATAGTAATACTAACTTAACCAACCAATTGACTAGTTAAATTAATCTTAATCTCTACAATAACTTTAGTACAGTTTTTGCATAGAAATGATATTTGATTGCAGAAAGAGATAATAATTTTAAAAAGAATCCTCTCAGTATCGACACACACAATTTGACACGGGCAGGAGCCAGTGGCGATGTCTGTAAGATATTAGACCGCCGATCAGTATGTGCGGGGTTTAAATCCTGGGCTCGCCCGTCACTGACATAGCTTTCGCGTGAGGAAACTGACGTTAACCTTAGCCTTAGAAATTCGATGATTAGAGAAAATATGCAGTATAAATAAAAGTAAATTTTAGAAATCTCAATGATTCATCTGAACTAAAGTAATGTGTTACTAGTTGTCGACGAAAATTCTATAAAATAGAAACATATATATATATATATATATATATAGTAAACTCCACGTAAACTCTATAGGCAATAAGTAAATTTTGAACAGGCCTATTAAATCTGCCAAATCTCAAATTAACGGATACAAATTTCAATTTCTTCCAAATTTCAATAAGTTAAATATAAAAATTAGCATACTGTCTCAATAATATATATATATAAAACTAACGCGAATATTAAATCAATTTGAGTGGTAAATTCGATCTGATTTAATTTGATATATTATTTTGCAAATATTAAACTTTACTTTGGCTAATGTAAGATCGTAACTACTATCGGAAACTGGCCACTGATTGTTATCAGTTATCCTACGCTCTGCAGCTCACGCAAATTTCAAGTCGTTCTCAAACTTTTCTCTAGTCAACTGTGGTCTGTGTTTTTTAATATACAGACGATAACCACAGTTTGACGTTGACAGTTAGACGTTGACAACAGTTTGTTTTTGTGTCTTGGACTAGTAGAGTGGCGGATCCAGGGGGGCCCAGGGGCCCGCCCCCCCCCCCTCCCTTAGGTCCGCCAATAAAAATTTTAAACCATATTTTCATTGTTTCTATGGCAATTTCGAAGTTTTTAATATGTTAGTAATGGCAGTGGTTAGGGGTGGGGCGGGATGGGGCGGGGTGGAGGGTATGACAGGGTATAGTTTCATTGTTTCTAGAGCAATTTCGATGTGTAAATATGTTAGCAATAGCAGTGGTTAGGGAGCCTGATGAGGGGGGGGGGGTACGATAGGGAAAGCAGTTCCAATAGCTCGATTTTTTTGTAGGATATACTAGGAGCCCTGTATAATGGAAGGGGGCCCGAAAAATGTTAACCGTTTCACTAGCTCTCAATTTTCACTTGAACCAATGCATAACTAATGCATTGAAGGGAAAAAATTTTCCCCTGACTTTAGTACTTTAGTACGGGTATGAGCGGGGGGGGGGGTAAAGTACGGGGATACACTCATTCCATGAGCCGCACGCTGTAGTGAACAAATTTTGAGCCCCCCCCCCCACAGAAATTTGTCTGGTTGCGTCACATGTCCCGAAGAAGGCGGGCGTAAGCAAAAATATGTACACTCTCAAAAAATATTCCGGCCCCCTTAAAAAATTCCTGGATCCGCCCCTGGACTCGTCCGTCACTGACATCGCTTTCTAGTGAGGAAACTGACGTTAACCTTAGCTTTAACAGCTTTTAATCCAGAGGCAATAATTTATACTATAATATTTCTCAGCTTTGAACTAACTTTAGTAGTAGGAAACACCATGATATAAACACAATTGCACAATGAATGAAGTCAAAGTCGACATTACAGGATTTCGCTCAGCATCGCGAAACACTCTCTATGACTTTAAAAGTTTTAGAAAGTACTTCAGCATTAAAATTGTCGTCAACTGACGAAGTAAATATATTGAAAAGTTTAGCCTTATTGAACACGAAATCATATATACTATTATCTTACACTTATATCTGTGCTATCGAAACTTTTTAACTTTAAAATCTCATAAATGTGATTTAGAAATTTAATATACCCTTAAAACCAACTATTTCATGAGTAAATTAGAATTATTTCAAGGGAAAATCTTTTTCAACTTTTATTAAACTTTTATTCAAATTAAATTCAAATTGGATTTTTCAATAGAACCTGCTTTTAATTTTTTCCAAACTATTATTACAGATTTACTACGACCGTGAACAAGTAAGTGCCTGGTTCTCTATTGAAATATTTTGTATTTTCAAGTCGATTTTGTAATATTCGATTTCTTAGTAAAAAAGCTCAAAAGCTTAAATTTACGTCAGTTTCCTCACTCGAAAGCGATGTCAGTGACAGGCGAGCCCAGGATTTGAATTCCTCACGTACTAATCCGCGGTCGAATATCTTACCGACATCGCCACTGGCTCCAGCCACTATTGAGTATCGTGTAAATAGTAGGTACCAGATCATTTGCTTGCACTACATTGAGGCGTATAGTTCAATTTGACTTGAATTTGTCTTGTTTTAAAGCACTGACCAAGTGACTATGCCTTAAACTAACATTTAATTTCTTTCTTCTATTGCTCTGTTGCCGCCTGTAGCACCACCATACAATAATAGTTGATCTATCGATTTATTGTAGAACATCACAAAATACTAAAAATCAACATGGAGCAATAATGTGGCATTACATGTGCAAGTGAATAGGTTGGAAGAGTTATATGCTACGGACCTGCCGTTACGCAGTGCACTAGAGGAAGACGTGCAAAAAGTATAATCCCCACTGATAACGACAATTTAATGTTTGATTTTAGAACAAATTTGAAATTTATCAGATTGCTTAAATGATAGAAATCGCATGCTGTATAATATTGGTTCGAAACCAAATTATTCTCACACCGGCCTTATAATTCGTAATGCAGGACCTATTTGTTTTATTAATACTAGAAAGTTTACAGAATGGGAACCCTATGTAATTAGTTAGATACATTTTACCCGCAGTCAATAAAGCTTCTCCACGTGTTCAAACTACTCATAACTTAATCGTGAGAGTTTAGTGTATGCAGGTGGGCTCCCTCTCTACGTCTTATCAGATCAGATAAGCTTATCACTAGCCACGCCTCTTATCATTAGCCACGCCTCTTATCACGAGTCACATCTCTTATCACGAGTCACATCTCTTATCATTAGCCACACCTCTTATCACTAGCCACACCTCTTATCACTAGCCACACCTCTTATCACTAGCCACACCTCTTATCACTAGCCACACCTCTTATCACTACTACTCACTAGTCATACTCTATCAAGTAGGCCTACATAACCTCAACATCGTCACAAAAAGACCATTACTGTTGTGTCAGCCTGTTATAAGTCCGCTCCCTTAATCGTAAGTCCATCCTTAAGCCCCATTGTGTTGGCTCGTACAAAGCCTAGATTTGAACTATGATCTCTCGCGCTAGAGATCGCTAGACTATTGGTATCACGCTGCCCTTACTCTGCTAATTATCATGGAGTGCAGACTTGCGTGTATATCGAGAAGGCTTGGATTAATATTCCTCGGACCAATTTTGCCATCTGGACTGATAAGCTAAGTGATTTTTAGTAATTTTGTTATTTTGTGCATTGAACAATGTTCGTTCGAATATTATTACTGTTGTTGTATCTCTTGTCAAAGAACGCTCAAGTGATTAAAAGAATAATCAGTTGTATTCACTTTGTGAAATACTTTTACTTTGGCGTTAAGATCATACAAAATAAATATTATACAATATATTAATATATCAATATATATATATATTGTGCAATTAAAGTTGTTCTTATGTGGTTTAATGTATCGAGTAATAGCTAATTTCTACTCGATGTTAGGTAGATAGGCTACCGGTGATTGACTTTGGTCACAATACCCTACGACGCCCAAGTCTCAGAATAATTCATTGAATGTCTCAATAGCGAAGGGGTAGCGTTATGAAGTTTTAAATGACGGATCATTAGGTAAATTGAACCCTCGTGGGTTCGAATCCCAGCCGCGCTGATCTAAGAGTAAAATATCGGACATTCACTGGACTGGCTATACGAAAATTGAACTAATTTGCCTAACGGTTTAAACATGTGTGGTATTAAAAGTGATAGATATCAACATAGTTGATCATTTCACTATAACGCGTGTTTGCTTTTTTACTTTAACTCACACGAACGCATTATAATAAGCAACTATAACAAACAACTATTATTAAAATAATAATATTATTATAATTATAATTTATTTATTATTATTATAACTATTATATTCTAAACGAT
Source organism: Enchytraeus crypticus (assembly GCA_905160935.1). Classification (NCBI taxonomy): domain Eukaryota; kingdom Metazoa; phylum Annelida; class Clitellata; order Enchytraeida; family Enchytraeidae; genus Enchytraeus; species Enchytraeus crypticus. Next base: position 14,295 of record CAJHZI010000742.1, on the reverse strand, counting down.
TCATCACTAGTATACATCAAACAGCGATAACAAATAATTTGTGATAATCGTATACAAGTGTGCTAACTACAAGGATAAAACAATATACCTGGGCGCGAAGACAGGGCAAATAATTATAATAATTGCAACTAAACCGGGGCTTAAACACTCGGATCACTAAGACATTGACTAAGACCACTCGTCCTGTTGGGTGCCCGCTTTTAAAGTAACTTTTGAGGCATCACCGATATGACAAAGAGAAAAACTCAAATGGACGGATAATACCATGGGAAGAGATAGAGGAAGAGATACAAGGAATGAAAGAGTATAGACGAATGGATAATGTAATAAGAAGAGATATAAGTAGAGATACAAAGAGCGAAAGCGTATGAACGTTTGGGAGAAGGGATGCAAGAAGACATAACCTTAGGCATATTAGGTAACGAGACACACGCAGCAATAGTTAGAAAGCTACACAAGCAAATCGCGGGACAGTATTCATGAACATATAAATTAGCTGTCGCAGCGGGCTTCGATTTACTTTTAACCCGATAATTCACTGATATGTTTGTTCACAGGTCGAATATGAATATACCACCATAGACAATCATACAATGAATATAAACTAATAAAGTCACAAAAGGAATATTAGTGTCTGAACCAAAGATCTCTATAGATATACAATATTTTATCATTGATTGGAGATTGTCTCCGAAGGATTATTGCTTTCGTATATACCAGATCATGTACAAATGGTAAGTGTATTTATTAGCCATAATTAGTCATTACTGTACTATATATATATATATATATATATATATATATATATATATATAATATATATATTATTATATATCAATAAATATATAGAAATATATAGAATATATATATATATATATATATATATATATATATATATATATATATATATACATGTACAATTGTACATATTCGATCTTCCGCTAAGAAGCATCAAATATCAGAAATTAGCTGAACATAAAGAAAAACATGTGATAAATATATATATACATGTATATATATACATGTATATATATATATATATATACATACTTGTATATATATTTATATATATATACACTTGTGTACTGTTTATAGAATGATGAATGATGTATATACATATATTTTTCTTGCATTCAATTTCAAATACTACAAAGAAATATTCAATTCATGTAAAATATTGCCTCGTTATATACAATTCTAATGACTCCTCATTGCTGATGATTTCCAGCTCTCTCTCTCTCTCTCTCTCTCTCTCTCTCTCTCTCTCTCTCTCTCTCTCTCACTCTCCTCTCTCTCTCTCTCTCTCACACACACACTCTCTTTCCCACTCTCTCCCTCTCAGTCTTTCTCTCTTGCTCTCTCTATCTAGTGTTATAAAGGCGGCAGATCCATAGTACATATTCACACTTGCGAGTATATGGGTGATAGCATAACACATTAGTGATAACAGAATATATCAGTGATAACAGAATGTATCAGTGATAACCGAATACAATAGTGATAATAAATGCATCACAAAGGCAACCACTATACAAATATTGCATAATAAAAAACCTGTAAAGAAAAATATATTAATAAAATATATTAAAATGCATTAGACTTAGTCTAATCTTTCTCTTTCTAGTGTTCTGCAGAGTGGCAGGTCCACGATACATATTCATACTCTTGCGTCTGCTTTCACGCTTCATATAGAGCACTCCATAGATCAACGAGTTAATCCCTTCACAAGAGGTTATGCCTTACCCATACCTAAACTATAGCCTATTGCCTTGACAAATTACGACTTCTGAGGTGATTTGCCTTTTCACTTGTCAGTTTAAGCTCTGTCACCTGTTTCGGAACGGGCTTTGTATCGACATATCAATAATAATTATTATAATTAACATGTAACTTAAATTGTGCCAGAGGAAAGACAATGTAGCCTTCGCTAGCATTCAGACATGAAGGCGTCAGAGCATTGGGCGGACCAGGCATATCCAATACATTTGGCACTTGTAGCTCTGACATTGTAGAGTAACTTATTTTGTTAACTTTTGTATCGACCTTCGTCTGATGTGGCATCTCGGTCATTTTTACATTTGGGGGTCCGGCCATGTCCAGTATTTTCGGTAGTCCTGACCAAACAGGTTCATCCACCTGAACAGTTCTCTGGACAATTCTCTGACCATACTGAGGAATCACGGACCTTGAGGACATTCGCGATGTGGTAGCAAGAGGAACAGTTGAGGATGCTGCTACTGATGATGACCACGACGATGATGATGTTGAAATTTCAGATGACGAGAGCGCTGGAAGACATGACGACCCTTGCGGATTTGTAGTGGACGAGAAAAACGTGGACGGAGAGAGAGGCGGAGATGACCCTTCCGATGGTGAAGATGCGGCAGGCTTGTTGGATGAGGATGACGAGATCCCGGATGACGAGGATTGGACTGATAGACGTCCTGGTTCACCGGATTCATCACTACCCAACCGTGCGTCATTCTGAGGGGTTGAATTTGTCATCTCTGTCCCACATACACGGTTCAAACGGTGTCCCTGTTCCACTACCTCACTAGAGTTCCTCTGGTTTACCTGAGGTGCTGCGCCGATGCTCTGACTAACTATTCTGGCGATGGTTTCGCTATCAAGACGCAAGAATTTATTATTAATGGATTTCTTCTTGTCGTCTTGATAAATTGAGGCTCCTGCTTGTCCGTTAACCTTCGAAGCTTCTGCCTTTTCCAGGCTTTCTGCCATTTTCATTTCTGCTAGGACTGCGCCTATGATATTGTTTAATTTGCTACGCTTAATTGGATCTGAGTATTGTATTTTTTGCATTTCCTTGTTTTTGTTGATATTGTATGCCTTGTTTGAGTTAGTTTTCTTGGTCTTGTGGTCCTTTTGTCTTTGATTCTGGAACCATGTTTTAACCTGGCCCGTTGTAATGCCCATTCGTAGAGCAAGAACTTCTCTCTGGGCACAGGAAGGGTAGCGCGTGTATTCATAAGCCTTAGCGAAAAGTTCTAATTGATCATAGCTGTACTCGAACTTCTCGCCTCGGTAACCTTTATTGGTATTTAGTGCTTGCTGTAGCAAACAATTCGCAGTTCTGTCTGGAATAACCTTCTTAGTTTTCTTATACTTGGGCTTTTTCGTTTCTCCAGTTTGATTTGGTTCCTCTTTCCAGACATCTTGAAGATTCTGAGAAGCCGTCGAATTATCTCCTCCTTCTTGCAGTTCCGCCATTTGAACTTCCTGCAATCCCGAGTCACCCCAGTTCCGTTGAGCAGTCTTACCGTCCCACACCATATTGCTGGGATAACCAGTAGCATAAATATACTGTGGAATATCGATGCTGATGTTGCTGTGATGCTCCAAAGCGTTTGGCGGAACTGGAACTTGATTCATCTGCTGAAATCGTTCAAATCTGTGCATCATCATTTCCTGATGACGATAGAGTGGATTCTGCATCCCCAGTCTTCCTTGCATGACAGCTTGGTCATTATGCAGCATGAGAGAGTCTTGAAGCGTCTCTTGCTGCATTACTCCAAGGTTTGGGGATGAAATCTGGCTAGAAGCACTGGACAGGGCTTGATGTGGAAACATCTGATGATACTGAGTTGGCTCTCCGAATCCAAACTGAGATGATCCAAAATGGCCTGCTGATGCCACTCTCAGATTCATTGAATTTGGCTGATTAAACGCCCAGCTCTCATTCAAAGCTTGGCGTCTTAACTGCAGTCCCTGATTCAGGTGATCATTTAGCATCATCTGGTTTCCAAGATTTGATTCATTCTGCGTGTTTTGTTGATATTTGCATGCCATCTGTTCCTGGGAGAGACTGCAATTCGCAATGCCCATGGTGGCATCATTAGCACCGCAGAATGCTTGTTCATTGGAAGCAAATCGACAAAAATTTCTGTTGATTTCAGATGCATTCGTCACTTGACATGAAGCCTGTAGCTCTCCTCGGTATGGAGGCATATGACGGACATATTGGCAAGGTTGCTGAGGTCGTTGTGTTTGATGTGAAGGCTTCATGGCTTGCTGGTAGTATCTTCCTGGCGCTTCGTTGAACACTGAAGCATTCGAGTTGGCGTACATGCATGACGATAGACCGGCTGCGCAAGAAAAACAATTAGTAGTAAATATAGGCTTTTTAATTACATAGATCCTGTTTTCCGAATCAATCACCTTACAAAATTAGCCTAGGATTTAGTCAAGGTATGCAACAATGCACAAAAGATGTTGCATATGTTTGATCGGCAAATCCCCGCGCTATATCTGCGTTTGCTGAAAAAATATAGACCAGCCGTGGATTGCATATTTCGTGAAAAGGTGGCAAAGCACTACAATCTAAACCAACGTCAGAAAGGGTATTCGTTTGGTGAGCTCATAGGCTACAGAAATAGCACGCTACACAATTTTATTATCCCGACCCTACTTAAATTGTGATTCAGGGGAAGATTTTATTTATTTATTTTATTTATTTATTTATTTAGATCACCAAAAAGGGTCATTCAACCCTGTACAGTTCACAATCAATGCAAACAATCAAGTAAATGTAATAAGTGAACATAAACCAAATGTGAACCATGGTGAACTTAAAATGAAAATATAAAGTAAAAATTAAAGAATTGAAATAAAGAAATTCAAAATAAAGAAAATTAATGATAATAAGTATGCACAATTATACATTTAAAAACAGAATCATTAATAACTATTTAATAAGATGATAATGATGATGATGATGACGCTGACGACGACTACGACGAAGAAGACGATTATGACGATTTTTGAATTCCGTCAAATTACTAAACATCTGCAGTACCTTACTTAATTAATGTACCTAAATTAAACATGAACAAAACTTAAATATTATTGGTGCAATCCTTCAGGACATTAAAATCAAGACTGAAGTATGACAATATGATAATAGTTCATAATTTTCTTCATTAGTTTCATTAGTATTTAAGTACTAATAACTTCAATTTAATAATAACTTTAACTAATTAACTTCACAAATTGATTAGGTCTATAAATGCCGTGTTGTGAAGTACTGTATAATGTGTATATGTTATCAAGTTCATCGGATTTAACATATGAAACATCCGCCTACGAATAGATAGCAAATAATATCACCAACTAAAACAGTATGTATAGATGTATAAAAATGCAAATATGGGAATTGTATGGTTCTAGCGAATGAATGGTCCCATTGATAGCACACTTGCCTAATACGTAATAAAATCTTCAATTTAAATTTCGGTCGAGCAATTTATGTTTTGAACAGGAAACATAAGTTACATTATTTTATTTATAATGTAGCTTATGCATTAAATTGATAGATGTATAATTCTTATAATAACAATCTAGACTCGACGCTGAGGGCAGAGCAGGTGGCATGTTGGCATGTTGTTCTACAGGTGCAGAGTTCTAATCCAGTGCTTTACCGTAACTGAAATAATATCGAGCAGGAAACCGACGTTAAACTTGGCTTTGGCTTTAGTTTTGGCTTTAGTGATATCTAAATTTTTGTATGGAAGATTTGATTGGAAATGTATTTAAACACAGATAAATAATCAATTTATGACATTATTTATTCTGTGCATAAAGGCAGTTAAAGAGTAGAGAACACTGTATCCAGCTCTCAACCCGTCATTCAAAATAATTTGTAATAGGGGATGGCAAAACCCGAGAGTTTAAACTTTAGTAAGGGGTCACACATCTATCAAGGGGATCGAATCCCCCAACTCCCTCCCCCAGAAAACTCAACCCTGAAATCACGTGTGCACGCAGTGTCGAAGACATATCAAATGCGTCATATGTTGAATTATTCAGATTTCATGAGAGGAGACAACTATCTAGATCAAAATCCCGATTAGTTGAAAAAATAAATAACTCAATAAATCGTAAAATGAAATTAAAATTAATAAAAACGACGGAAGATAATTACATTAATGATTGAGAAAACGAATAAATCAAGAAGAATGTGATATTATGAAACAGTTGGATACTCTGTGAGTACGCATTATCAGGTTAATTAAATCAAAATTAATTGCAGCTAATATAAAATAATCACAAGAAATATATGTATACGATAGTATCACTTAGCAAGCAAGTGTGATTAGTAGAGAGAGGAGAAATTTTTCAAGCATTCTCACTTAGCAGTGATTGAAATCCACAACTGAAATATTCATCAATTGATATCTTCAATTTACTTATTCCGCTTCACTGTCTAAATTCATAGTTACGTTCATTTAAGATCAGCGAGTCCAAGATAAATACATTTATTTCAACATGGAGTTTATTCATTTTACGATGATTGAGGCAGAAGTTAATTTAGTATTTTTATTCACATTTTCATTGAAAAGTCAATTTTGAACTTTGAAACATTGAATTTTGATTTAAGTATTCAATTCCCACACGATCGACGCTGGCAACGCATTCAGTAGCCGTTGGCGTTCATATTGTGATATACACTGTATATCACAATTCCATTCTCAGTATTCCATTTTCAGATTTTGCAAATTCCATTTTCAGTATTTCATTAAAGTTGTACAAAATTCAATTAGATATGATTTTCAGTATTTTATTAAAGTTGTGCAAAATTAAATTAAATTCCATTTTCAGTATTTCACTAAATTTGTCCAAATTTCAATTAGGAGATATCATTTTCAATAGGCCTATGTCATTGAAGTCGCAGCGAGTTCCCATGAAGAATAGAATTATTGTTAACTACAAGTGTCGAAAGGGCTACTTGGCAAGAGGTGAAGAAAGCAACGGGAAGCCACCGCCCAGAAGCCATATTTTCTCAAGCAGGGAATGCGCAAGGTGTGAATGAGTAGTTGCATTTTGTGAAGGGATTAACTTATTGATATATGGGGTGCCTTTATAGAGTGTGAATTCAAATTCTGAGAATGATCAGTACCTTGGATCTGCTACTTGACAGAACGCAGAGAGAGAGAGAGACAGAGAGAGATAGAAAAGGGTGTAACGTTAAACTGCATAAATTGATGAACTATGGATTTTGTTTTACAAAAAAGTTGAGAGCCCAAGTCTCATCTGTAACATATCTGCGAAGAAACTTTGCCTGGGCTGTTCTGTACAGATCGAGATATTCACGGGGAAATTGTTAGTCCTACTTGATTGATTTCAGTTGTAAAAATTCGTGGAACCCATCTAGCACACACCTTGTTGTAACCCAAACCATCAGTAATAATATGATGGGTCGTGCAATATGACAACTTAAGAGAGAGAGAGAGAGAGAGAACTATGTTTATTTCAAAAATACACTCAAATGTGCACAAACCAGGCCATCAACACTTAAGACTATCAACTACGTATCTGATGCTGAATCGTCTATCATTTTGTATCATATCCTGGATTGGTTGAATATTTTCTTCGGTAGGCCTACAGATCTCGACCGGGCGTCCTGAACGGTACTCGCCTACTTCGCTGGAATTCAGCTACCCACTGATTGATTGTAGATTGTGAAGCGGAATTGTCCCATAAATATCCTTCGTGTTCATTACAATCTCATATTGGGTCAAACCCTTCAAATGTATATATTTAAATTCTAATAAAAATTGCTTAGCCTATACTTCAATTAATCAAAATAAAGTGTCATTATGTTAGTATAACTTACCTGGATTCATCATGTAGCCAGAAGGCAAATTTCGTTCCTTGTCAAATATATCCATAACTGTGTTGAGTCTGAAGCATATACTTTATGAAGCAGCTCTATCTAACAGTTATACTATCACTCCAAGAATACTAGTATCCAATGCGTTCTGTCAAATGGGATTACTAAATGAAAATGTCTTACTGCAATTGTGCTAACCAAACTGAAGAAATTTCACTAATGTACAACTGAATGTATAACACTGGTATTTATAGTTTTTCATCAACCTATAATCTAGTATCATCAGATATCATCAATTTCCAGTTATTAGTTAAGATATAATTATATCCAAACATTTAAGTGATTTTTACTATTTTAAGCTTATGACACTATTTTCACTATAAACGGTAGCTTCTGATTGGTTGAAAGTTTAGGGAGATAATATTTCCTGGATTTCTATTGGCCAGGGCTCAACTTCCAGTGATATGTTCCCAGTGGCAGTTATCAGCTTGCGTAACATTCATAGATGACAGATCTACTCTAGCTTTCCTGTCTTCTTTACTCCGGTCGTTCCCTACACACGCTTCAGCAGGCTTCTTCTCCACTTGTCCACGTGAAGGATGAAGCCCTACATGCACACCTGTAATGTTTTGAAATCGAAAGATCCATTTTTTAATGCGCCAAGCCACATTATTCTCTGATTTTGCGCATAGGAACTGTTATAATAATATTATTCCAATTTCGATTAGACGTTCTGCTTTCAATATTAAGAGGGCAGTAATTACATATTGATTGGCATTAATTTGATAAACAGTAAACTATCCTAATTCTATATAAATATTTTTCTTTATTACAATTAATTCATACATAAATATATTTAGTGGCTCAATACAGATAGGCCTATAATGTTTCACATTCAAATAATTTTGAAAGTAACAATAGTCTAAATACTGCGTAATTACTCTACTTTAAATATAAAAGACATTTTAATACTACCGTATGAGCTTTCAATTAAAAAAACCCAATGATAAGTTATCCCTGCATTGTTTCACAGAAGTGGAAAATTAGGGCCTTTAGGGAATCACCAATTTTAAAATATTTTGTCAAGAATATTTAGGCGTTTTAGAGCGTATGGATAGATTTTTATGGATAATTTAATAGGCCTACCAGGAAAATAGTTTTTCATTGAGAGAGATATATATATATATGGAAAGAAAGAGAGAGAGAGAGAGAGAAAGAGAGAGAGAGAAAGAGAGAGAGAGTGAGACATGAAGAGACTGAAGATGTTTTAATGTACATGGAAAATAGAACATATATCCAGACCCTTACTCGAAATTGTCGAAGACAAGTGAGTTAGTCTTTATGAGATTTATGTGAATGAAATCTTTTTCAGATCATATGTTATCAAATTGGTGAACCTTATCGAATTCGTCAGAAGTGCTTAGAAACTGTCTTCTTTGAGAAAAGGTCTGCATCGAAATTTCCAATTACATTCTTATAATTGAATTATTTCAACATTATATCTGCATAACTCTCCCATCACTGCATCCCCTACAATACATGAATACACCCTGATCTCTGCAATCTGTCTCCTCTCTTTCGCTCTTTCTCTCCCCTTATTTATTTCTCTCTTTCTTTCTCTCTACTTCTCTCTCTTTCTTTCTTTCTTTCTTTCTTTCTCCCTCTCTCTCTCTCGCCCTCTCTCTCTCCATTTGTTTCTTTCTGTATTTCTCTGTCGCTAACATGGTCCCACGCTCAGTATTCACATAATCACAGACAGGCTATAGCCTTTAGTTCATAGAGAGACGCCGATGACCAGAGAGTTGAACCTGTCACAAATTTCAAGCTTTCATCAAGCCTCATTGCTATGTACCTATTTCCCTTAGCTTGGGAGAGAGTGGCTTCGCATCGGGTTTTCCATTTTGTCTCGCAGTTTCTGCTTAATCTGTCTTATGAATGCTGCTGTTAATATTTATTTATGTATTTATATTTTTTCCACTGTGGCCCAAAAAAATTATAATCACCGGAGTCTTATTATTGCTATTATTTTTTTTATTTTTTTTATTTTTGTCTTATTGTTATTTATGATATTATGGACAAAGAATATTATGTAGTAGCCCTGACACAAAACTTATAATATTAAAAATATGTTTCAGCAGGAAAAATATACCGTGCTTTATTTACTGAACGCAATATTGATTTTACATCGAGTCTCACTGCTACAATACAGGGCCTACACCTTCACCCTAGGATAGGTTCAAGATAAGTATAAATCTCAATCTCTTTCTTTTAAATTAGTTTTAAGAATCATTAACATTTTCTTATTAGTCTGTCTAAACTCTTTTTATTTCGTCAAATATTGAGTTTAATCTTAGATGAGACAATTTAGATTTTCTGCCTCGCTGATCAGATAGTAACATTTCGGCAGTAACGGTAATGAACTAAAACTGCCCGTTTCTAAAAGAGTATTAGAATATAAGAGATTGAGAGAGAGAGAGAGAGAGAGAGAGAGAGAGTTAGAGAGAGAGTTAGAGAGAGAGTTAGAGAGAGTGAGAGAGAGAGAGAGAGAGAGAGAGAGAGAGAAAGAGAGAGAAGAGAGAGAGAGAGAGTTAGAGAGAGTTAGAGAGAGAGAGAGTTAGAGAGAGTTAGAGAGAGAGAGAGAGAGAGAGAGAGAGAGAAAGAGAGAGAGAGAGAGAGAGAGAGAGAGAGAGAGAGAGAGAGAGAGAGAGAGAGAGAGAGAGAGAGAGAGAGAGAGTTAGAGAGAAGAGAGAGAGAGAGAGAGAGAGAGCTAGAAAGAGAGTAGTATCATGGACGATCAGTTTTCTATAATGTACATGTATTAGCTATTAACTACTCCTTTTTTCATCCATTCCTCTTTTACACCTGATGCTTTAACTCTAAGTACGACTTTTCTTGCTGAAATGCAGGTGTTAGATCCGTTTGGTCAACATTGTTTGAGCAAGGATCAGAGGATGCTGTATTTGTGTGATGCTATATCTCAGCTGGAGAAGTTTCTATACTTTGTAAGTTGCTCGTAAAGTTCTAAGCGTTGGCGTGCGACAGTTTTGACGAGTGACTGTTAAATTTGCTTTAAAGTCATGATTTTTCGATGTGCACGATAGAGTTAAGGGTGGATAAAGAATGTATTGTGTGTGTGTAACATGTGTATTATGTATGCGTATATGTGTGCATGTCCGTGTGTGCGCATTGCTTGTCTGCGAGAGTATCTTCGTGTAGGCCTCTCTCTTTCTTAGTGCACTGCCTACTGGCAGGTCCATGGTATATAACGCCTCCACTCTTCTCTGTCTTCAGTCTTCCTCTTCATTTCCACATATGAGTGTGGGTCTTTAAATCATCTAACATACCTAATCTCGGCCTGCCCCTGCCTCTTTTTCCTTCTATTCTACCTTCTGTGACCTCTTTTAATAGACCTTCTCCCCTTAGAATGTGTACTATCCAACCGTTCTTCCTATTTCTTAATACATTTAGGCCTATGTATGTCTTAATGAAAATTTAAAAAAATTTAGTCGTGATTTAGCATTCGCAAAGAAGTAAAATAGACTGTATTATTTAAAATTCGAAAGCTAACTATCAAGACCTTACAAATTGTAATGAAATATCATAAAGTAGAAAATTGCATAAAGAATCGTATGAAATAACGTAGGTAGGGTTTATTATCTGTTCATTTGATAACTTTTTTAACAAAATATAAATTCTTCAAAAATTTTTGCAAAAATTTTACAAAACATCACTTCTTCACAACAGGTAGACAGAAGTGTGCATCGCTTAACTGTAACGCTATTCTTTTATTGCTTACATTCTTGATACCCGAAACACCTTTAATCTGTCCAACCTGCTGAGTTCTTACGAGTCTAGCTGTAAAGCTGTATTTAAAACTTTGATGTTAGAGTGCGGAGTGGAGAAAATGAAGCCTGATCCAAAAACGATATAAAAGGTGTAGAAACTTGCAGCGAATTGATGAGATGATAAACGTTAAGATGCTTAGCAGTAAATACGAGCAGTATGTTGGTAATTTGTTTCCGTAACATTCCTTCAATTAACTGCTTTGTTTAAGCCCGGATTCTTTACAAACGAGGCATAAAATTCTTTTTCACATTATCTCATGTATTTCTTGCGTATGATGTAGCCTAAAGTGAAATAAATATGATTCAATTCAATTCAAAAAATAAAAATATTATTATTAATATTATTATCATTCTTATTATTATTATCATTATTATTATTTTTATTGCCCTGGGCTGCATAGGGCCCTGGGCTAAAAGATAAGATAAAAGAAAGACTTTATTTAATTAAAAGAAAGATGAAAAAGAAATATTTAAAATAATTCCTCTACGCTCCGGTTAATTATTATTATTATCATAATCATTATTATTAATAATCATCATTATTATTAATAATGTCATTATTATTAATAATCATCATTATTATTAATAATGTCATTATTATTAATAATGTCATTATTAATAATAATGTCATTATTATTAATAATATCATTATTATTAATAATGTCATTATTATTAATAATGTCATCATTATTAATAATAATGTCATCATTATTAATAATCATCATTATTATTAATAATGTCATTATTATTAATAATCATCATTATTATTAATAATGTCATTATTATTAATAATGTCATTATTAATAGTAATGTCATTATTATTAATAATATCATTATTATTAATAATGTCATTATTATTAATAATGTCATCATTATTAATAATCATCATTATTATTAATAATGTCATCATTATTAATAATCATCATTATTATTAATAATGTCATTATTATTAATAATCATCATTATTATTAATAATGTCATTATTATTAATAATCATCATTATTATTAATAATGTCATTATTATTAATAATCATCATTATTATTAATAATGTCATTATTATTAATAATATCATTATTATTAATAATGTCATTATTATTAATAATGTCATTATTAATAATAATGTCATTATTATTAATAATGTCATTATTAATAATAATGTCATGATTATTAATAATATCATTATTATTAATAATGTCATTATTATTAATAATGTCATCATTATTAATAATAATGTCATCATTATTAATATTAATGTCATTATTATTAATAATAATGTCATCATTATTAATAATGTCATCATTATTAATAATAATGTCATCATTATTAATAATAATGTCATCATTATTAATAATAATGTCATCATTATTAATAATAATTTCATTATTATTAATAATGTCATTATTATTAACCGCTAACTTGAAAAAATATTTATGCTTTATGATTTCACTTATTTCAGTTCATCAGATGTTCAAATTTCTGTTGATCACTTCTTACTTATAAATGTTCTATAACCCAGTACAATAGCCACAGGTGCCTCCAAATCTGTACACTACTTGCAGAAGTTCTGTACAGTAAACCCCTGTAAATATACCATGGACCTGCCAGTAAGCAGTGCACTAAGAGAGAGAGAGAAAGAGAGAGAGAGAGAAAGAGAGAGAGAGAGAAAGAGAGAGAGAGAAAGAGAGAGAGAGAGAAAGAGAGTAAACTCCTATCGCTGCAAAACATCCCTCTCTCGCAACGCCCCACCTCAAATATCATCTCACCTCAAATATCACCCTACGACGACGAACATTGCATTTCTAGGCATCCATTAACGTCTTTTTTAAATTTAAATTTCTAAACTCCTGTTTAACACCAAAGAATTGTCAGCCAGTGATCTTTTGATATTATTTCATCTACCCATTACATCGTTATACTAAAATGTTGTTAACCCTGTAAGTTAGGCTTAAAGTATTTTCAATGAATTTTTAAATCATAATGTAAGCCCTTATGCTTGGTTACAAAGTGAACATTTTTGAAGATTAAGACATATTAAGGTCCAAGGCATATTTCAACTTTTTCTTCGGTGTATTCCTTCGCCGTATATGACTGAGGATGCTATATCATCTAATATCATCACGAATTAATATATAATGCATAATGTCGGCCATTTGCGATTACCAATCCTTCCGTGACTTCATTATATAGGCCAATGTATTAAGGTTAATTGGAATTTAATAATTTTTTGATCGGGATTTTGCATGTTGAATATTTTTAGTCAATCTAGACAAATTTCCTATTACAGAATTCCCTATTATATAAGCCAAAGTCAATGGACATAGGGAAATCTCTTGTCTCCTGCACCGCGAGAGGAGAGGCTAAGAAACTACTATCTGAATAATAAAAATAATAACAATAATAATGATAATAATAAAATAATAATTAATATTTGAATAGTCTGGTTAATTGGTGCAAAAAGAAAAGTCCCAGGACGAGATGCACATTTGGGCTATGCTACCTGATCAGCGAACAAGCTCTAACAATGCTCATCATTACTGTCAGATAGCTATGCTTGGCTTGCCAACGGGTGGGTTAATTACATAATTTACTTGCATTGTCGCTAAATTACTCTCTACAGCAGCGAGGTATTTATCAAATTGACTGAAATTGGTAAATGATCGCTTGTGCAATGACAATAGATTTATAGATATCTTACCATTACAATGCTTGTTATCGGTTTATTATCATGTCTTATTATTCACTTCATATCGGACTCTCAGACTTAGAGATTGAATCAACTAAAGCCTAAATGCAGATATATATATATATATATATATATATAT